>JAGVVM010001974.1:0-24103 GCA_019149425.1 Psidium friedrichsthalianum
ATGTCTACAATGGAAAATATTTACCTTAATGAATGTCACACAATTGTAGGATATTATAAAAGAAAATAAATTCATACATCTGATTTATATAATTCACAACAAAGTAATTGAATATGCAATTCAGATGCATTACATTCAACGTACACACACTATCTAAATTTTATCTCTGGCCGATCTGTATGCACAAGTTTGCCTATTGTGCCCAGATTTTCCACATTTTGTACAATGATTTCGCGCAGTGCTACTGCTCTCGGCGTTCTCCAGTCCATCTCATTTCGTATCCGTGATGCGCGGGGCCTTCCTTTCTTCCTGATTCGGTTCGGGTTTGGCACTAATGGTAGATCATTAGGCTCAGGCCAGTAATCGGATCCCCAATGGATAGAACATGTACTGATAGCACTGAAGTGTTCTATCCAATGTATAGAATTCATCAACGTACGCATTGTAATCAATTCCAGTTATTTGACATGCAGCAATTACGTGGGAACATGGGATTTTTAGCTCTTGAAATTTTCCACATGTGCATGTTCGCTCGTGTAGGCGTACTATATGTTTGTGGCCCCCTGTTCCTCTGGATCTATTAAATCCGGTTTTCCACTTCAAAGACTCCTCTATCAGAGTCAAATCGTGTTACTTCATGCCTATTTGCAGCTTGACTATTTTGCCCGAGCGTGTTACCCGCAAATTGAGTATATATGTATCCGTCGCCCTTCCCTGCCTCCCCTGTATAGCGTTCTTCTTGTGTCAAAATATTGGACCAGTCGGTACAATATCTTATTCACCATAGCTGTTATAGGTAAAGCACGAACAGTCTTCAGCATCCCATTAACCGATTCTACTAAATTTGTTGTCATGGCTCCATATCTCCTTCCTTCATCATCAAAAGCCTTTGTCCATTTTCTCTCTGGAATGTGATCACACCATTCAGCTGTTTGTGGATCCCACTCCCTAATGCGGCGCATGATGTGTAAGAACTTCCTTTGTTGATTCTCATAAGCTGTACATAACAATAATAATAAGTACCTGTCAAATAAATTTATGAACACGTATTTTTCTGAAATATCACAAGTAAATTCAAAAATTTACCTGCCATCTCAACAAGTCTTTTCCCTTCAGCATTTTTGAAGTGTTTGTTGTAGTTGCTGACAATATGTCGAATACAATATCTATGGTGGCCATACGGAGGACGCCACCCTTCTGTCTCCATTGCTTTCTGAATCCCGATATGCCTGTCTGATATTACACAAACATTTTCTCTACTAGTGACATATCTCCGCAACAAATCCATAAACCAAATCCAATTGTCAACATTCTCCCGATCGACCACACAGCAAATGCCAATGGAAATATATGATTATTTCCATCAAATGATGCTGCACAAAGGAGCGTTCCTCGGTATTTTCCATATAAAAAAGTTCCATCGACAAAAATCACAGGACGACAGCTTTTGAAGCCTTCAATTGTTTGTTTATAAGTCCAGAACATCCGGTTGAAGACTTTGCAACTATGATCTATTTCATGTCATCATCAATCACAAATTGAAAACCTGGATTCATTAACTGCATTGCATTCATATACTTTCTCAACTGACCGTATGACTCAGCCCATCCTCCAAAAGTTTTGGCAATCGCCATTTGTTTAGCTGCCCAGGTTTTACGATAAGTAGGTTCGAAACCCACCTTATCTTTAATCTCAGCCATTAGGGGCTTGATTTTCATCTCCGGTTGGGCGGCAACCATTGCTTCTATCTGGCTGCAGAGGTATTTCTGATCAAGTTGCCGATGATCTCTTGATATGTGGGGATTACTGCATGTATGTGGCCCACTGTACTTAGTTATTTTCCATAACCCGGTAGCCGCATTTTTAATTGCACGGAGCCTCCAACGACACGGTCCGTTTGAATTACCACATTTTATTGCATATAATGCCTTCTTCGTCTCATCACTGCGGAAATGGTGATTTCTTTGCAAAGAATACTCTTTTGCAGCTAACTGCACTGCATCGCGTGAGGGAAATAACATCCCAACATTAAATTCTTTAGAAGAATCAAATAACATACGACTCGGCTTAGCTCTTGTATCTACTTGCATCATGTCAAAGTCAATATCCGAATAGGGCGGTGGATGTACCAACGGTAAAATAGGATTACTATAATGGGTGTTGTAGTATGCCTCCATATCGTCACCTTCGTCATCTTGTTCATCACTGTCATCACTATCGATCCAAAAATCATCTTCCTCATCACTGTCATCATCATCATTGTCATCATTATCATCGTTCTCCATGTATTGATCATCCACACCAATGTCATCTTCAGCAACATTAGAATCTCCCATATCCGAATCATTTATCACTTCGTGTTCATCTACAGTTGCGTAAAACTGTAGAAATCCGATAGAACCAGATTGAAGGGCAAACTGCTGGATCATCTTTACTGCAGAATTATTATGCACCTCCACAATGTCATACATAACACAACCGGTTGTATTAACCGGTTGTCTATACATCAGACTTCGAATATACTGATTTTCTGCTATATTCAACTCGCACGCAATCGTAGCGCGCAATTCATCAAATGTGGATATGTTTCCAAACTCAAACATAGCAGCTTGTCCACCTTCGTAATCATATCCATATTCATTTTGTACTACTCTACCTCCCCAGTGCACAGTCGCAAAAGATCTAAACGACATTCTGGTAAATAAGGAAAGTACAAATTATTTTGCATCTAAAAGTTAATAAATATTTTTTCTTACACATTAACAAATTAGCATTATAACGTTGAATTTAACATATGAAATAAATTTCATAATAATATAAAAATTAATAATACAACAAGTGATCCGGATCGAGCCATTTCGTATTTGCCCTCGACTTTTGGGAATGTTTATAAACTATTACAATATTTTACTAATTTTTTGGAATTGTTGGAAATTTCCCTTTATTTACTTTGAAATTTATTTATTTATTATATTTCTAAAAAATTGATTCGGACAAGGCTATCACACCTACATTTGGGCATGTGTACAACTTGGCTTTTGAAAGGTTGGTCTAAGACAAAAAAAAAAAACTACCATTGAGCTTGGCCCAATTCTTGTATTTTTAATGCATTTTTAAAAGGCCAAAAGCAACCCATACGTAACATAAAAATATCATAATATTTTAAATATTATGAAATAGGAAATTTGTTATTTCCAAAAAAATTGAAAAAATTGTCATTTCCAAAAAATTTGGGGTGCAAAATCACAAAATAGGAAATTTGGCTAGTTAAACTTAATTTGGGGTGCAAAATTGTCATTTCCAAAAAATTGTCATTTTGTGATAATTTTGAGATAATTTTTTGTGATTTAATCCAATAGGATTTCTAAAAAACCCTATCTTCTTAAAGTCGATGACATATAAGATATGGTTTTTAAGAAACCATATCTTGCTATATAATTGCCTATATATATATTTGCGAAAAATCTCATATGATATTTTTTTTTGTGAATTTTTTATTTTTACAAATGAATTGAAATTCAATTTCCGAATTTCCTATGACGAATTTTGACAAGAAATATTCTAGAGAACAATTTTGAAAAAAATTAAGTTATTTTGATGCTCTCGTACAATAGGTGTTATGGTAAAGGCACATGAAAATATGACAAAATCAACTTAATTTAATGCAAAAGATATGCAAATATGTTTAAAAAGTCCACAATTTTCTCAACGTGCAATTTTCATGATGATCTAATTCAATCAATAAAAATATGCAATCAAACATTCATAATATCCAAATAAGGTAACTTACGTAGATTCGAAAATTTATTTTCTGAATTTGGATTTCGTTCCACAATTTTCAGCTGAAGCTCGATGCTTTTTGGATGGGTTCGGTGACGATGGACCACAACAACGATCGGCGTTGCACAGCTAGATTGGCAGTGAAAGAAAAATGAAGTCTTCCAAGAACCAATGAACAGAAACATAGGATATCAAGAAAACAACTAAAAATTGAGAATTCATGGAAAAAAAAAGATAAAGTCACTCACCTTTTCGACTAGAACTGGATCCTGTTGAGGTGGGTCTGATTAATATGCATCGGGCAAATCTATATCTGAGTAACAAGGAGCAATATATTACAAATAATGATTTGGCCGACAAAAGATTCTATCATTTGTAGTCCTCCCTCTCTCTTCGAAAATCCCTTGTCCACATGAAATAAATCCCAATGAAGGCATATTTTGCTTTTGAAAGGTTATACGAACATGAAGGAACATAAATTTTTTTTTATGCAAACAACTCAGTTATAGTTATCAAATACGTAAAATTAAATTTTTGACACAATAACCTCTTTTTAGTGCAAGTGAAGGTAGGCAATTATCCCATGACGCTTCTGGACGTTTAACGAAACGTACAACACAAACAATTAAGCAAATTGACTTTTGTGATAAAGAAACTAACCTTGAACGAACTAGCAATTTTAGTTGCCAAATTTGAACGAACTCCAACTTTACGATCGAATGTTCGGTTGAACAACTACGAAAGCGAATCGACGTTTTTTGAGCATAAAAACAATAACATACATAGATTAAACTTAAGCAGACGTTCCATGGATGCTTGCTTTATGTAGGCATCCATAGAATGTCTGCAGGCGTTCGATGGGAGCCTAATTTTAGGCTCCCGTGATGCATGCCAGGCATCTGACGAAGGTCTATTTTTAGACTTTTTTTTTTATGACCGTAGAAATTCATTGTGTCGGTGAATGAGAGCATTCACCGACAAAAGCTAATTTTAGGCCTCCGCGATGCCCGCCGAGGCCTAAAAGGCCTAAAATTAGGCCTGCTTATGCAGGCGTCCACATGGACGCCTCTTTTGAGGCGGCCAAATTGGACGCCTCTTTTTGAGGCGTCCAATTATGGACGCCTCTTTGTGAGGCGTCCAATTTGGACGCCTCTTTTCGAAGCGTCCAAATTGCCGAAAGTGAAAAATTTTATTGATTTTTTTGTAAACATCGAAAGTTCGGATGTCTGTACTGCGATTATTGAAATCTGTCGTAGATATGGAAGATTTCTTTTTGCAGGTCTCGTATGCATAAATCATGCGCACAGTGAAAGTTACTGTGCAACTACTTTTTGCAGACGAGTCTGCAAAAAGCGAAAGCCACTATGCACTTGCTTTATAATATGCACGCGACTGCCGAACTTATATTTTTAATTCAAAGTCTGTGTTTCGCTTCATTCAATTTGCCGAACTCTCCCTTACGTGTTTCAATTTGCCGAACTCTCCCTCACTCCATTTTCATCACTTGGTGCGTATTCTCCCTCGACAATTTATCATTACTTAGTGCGTGTTTTCACTCGACAGTTTAAAATAATTTTTTGCATTGTTATTTTTTGTCAGTTTGTTAGACATAGATAGTATCTGAATATTGAATATAATATATCTGATTTGCATACTGAATTTAGTTGTGTGAATTATGTAAATTAGATATATGACATTTTTCCTATTATAATATCACAATTGTGCGATATTTATTACGTTCCTATGCTTTATTTGTAGACATGGCACAGAGGAATTACATACAGCCAGGACCTGAGAATGATTCGCTACTTACACGACAAGCTCGACATAGATCACAGGCCATATGGGACGCTGAGGTAATTTAACTCATTTAACAGTTGATATGTTATTTGTAACAACTATATCGTAATGAAATTGCTAGTAACGGTTAATGTTATATTTTATAGATAGATGAGAATCAAGTTCTTCGATGTCAGCGAGGTGCATCGACGCTACACGTAGATGAACTTGACGATCGCATTGTACAGTACCTGCGAAATTCAGGATTTTACGGGGTTTATTTAATGGGTTTTTGGCAAGTTGATTGGCATCTAATTACAGCTTTGGTCGAGCGGTGGAGGCCTGAGACTCACACCTTCCATATGCCAGAAGGTGAATGTACGATCACGCTGCAGGATATCGGAATTCTAACAGGGCTTCCCATTGATGGAGCTGCAGTTACTGGCCCCACTCAAAGGAATTGGGGCAGTCTTTGTGAGGATCTACTTGGTGACTGCCCACCCGACTTTCGTGGTTCGACGGTAAAATTAAGCTGGCTAAGACAACGCTTTGCTGTAATTCCTGACAATGCTGACGATGTTACCATACTGCAGCATGCTAGGGCATTCATTCTCCGGTTACTTGGAGGATGTATCTTTTCCGACAAATCAGGTGCGAGGGTTAGTTTGATTTTCCTTACACTACTAGAGCACCTCGAGGATCCAACGCCATACAGTTGGGGTTCGGCAGCACTTGCATGGTTATATCGGGAGTTATGCAGTGCGACCGATCCATCAACGCATCAAATCGGTGGTGCTATACAAGTTTTACAGATTTGGGCATGGGATCGCTTCAATTGTGTCTCTCCATCCATCACAAACCGTGATCCTTTACCACATGCACCTCTTGGTAGTCGGTATGTGATCTATTCATTTTTTTAGTTCATGAGTCATAAATTCTTTCTAATGCGTATAATATATATTTATGTAACTGTTCTTATTTTTTCTTTATGCAGTTGGAGTCAAGCTCGACAGATCACAAGGATCCCCACACATACTTTGCCACATCTGCGCTACCAATTTGATAGAATGGCAGCCGCAGATGTAAGTAATGATACAAACCACCGAGTTCAATGTAATTTTAGCTTCTAAATTAATGCTCCATTTAATTTGATATGTTTTAATACGATAACAGATTACTTGGGAGCCCTACGATGAGATTATCCATACTCTACCAGATTACTGTCTGCAGGGAGAAAACGTTTGGAGGGCTCGTGTCCCACTCATTTGTTTCCACATTGTTGAGTGGCATTATGCAGATCGAGTACTTCGTCAGTTTGGTATGCAACAGTCAATACCTACTCCTCCTTGTGACCATACAGCCTTTCATGATATTGAATTAAGGCCAGTTGCAAAGAATTGGGTCGATTTGCATAGACAGTGGATTGATATATGGAACAGTCGTCTTGACCATATAGTGCATGGTGTTCATGCAACGGAGCCACTTTCGTATCATTCGCAATATATGGAGTGGTACCGTAGACACACACGGAGGTGGATTTCTTATAGAGGAGGTGCAATGGGTGCTGCAGTATGTGCAAATACTTATACTTTACTTCATTAATTTTCTTTTAGTAGCATAAGTTATTGGCATTTGATAACTTCTATTGACTTTGATTTTAATTAACAGGCTGATGGCCTGCAACAAATTTTTCAATTATGTTCCAATCCAGCTCGGGAGAACGTTCGGACTATAATGAGGATAGCTAGGGCAACGCTATACGCCTTCAATGAGGAGAGGCGAATAACAATGATTCCACCACCCGAACCACCACCTACATCAGCACCAAGTGGACCGCACGAGGATGACCTACCCGAGACTGTTCACTCGACCCGCCGGACCACTCGATCTCGTACAATTACTAATGCCATCCCTTATCCTTTGTCTTATCATACGACAGATTTTACTCAAGAGTTCACTCCGGAGTTCAACCAGACCGATTGCACTCCAGGGTTCAGCCAATTTGCCGGCCCATCTAATGAGGGATCAGATTTTGCCTTCCGCGATAATCAACAATCACAGACTCCAGCTAATTCTCCAATTTATTATGGATCTGATTTCTCCCCGCTTTACCCATCTTCTCCTACAGTAGGATTTGTACCGTCTGACCGTGGGATATTTTCTCAATTTCATGATGCGTCCACATCACAACCCCACCTTCCATCACATGATATGCCATCATCATCTACAAATCCTACTCCATCGGAACCGCATCATCGTTCTCCGTACAATTTTAGACGTGCTGAACAACGGAGACAACCTCGTTGCGGAACTGGGGGCCACGTAGGAAGACGATATCATCAGTGAATGTACTTAGAGCTGAGAATTGTTATCTATTATTACAACTTTGAATTGCTGGATGTTTTAGAATCATCGTTTGTTATCCACGTTCTATTAAATAAATAACGATTAAATAAATTAATTACATAGTTTAAATAATTCATGCTTGTCTGATTCAAGGAAGCGAAAAACCGTCGACTCCTACGCGATGGGTGGCAGAGTTTTTCATTCCAAAGCTCACCATTTTTTTAAGATTATTCTCCCCATTATTAAGCTTGTTATCCACGTTCTTTTATGATTGATATTTTATGAATATTTTTTTTATTAATTTTCTAACTAGTAAATAAATTAATTATATATATCTTAATTAATTTTTAAATCAATTGTTGACAATTATGTTATAAAAATAAGCTTCAAAAGCAAAAAATATATATTTACAAACTTATATAAATGTAAATGTTATTGATATAAAATAAATATATAAATAGTAAAAAAACTGAAATTAAAAAATTGCTATCGCACTGGCCCTATGCATATTTTTTATTAATTATTTACATAGTGAATAAATTATTTATATATTTTTTTATAAATAATTTAATTAATTATTGATAATTATGTTATAAAAATTAGCTTCAAAAGGAAAAAATTATATTTAAAAATCTATATAAATAAAAAATTGAAAAAATAGTAAAATTTATGAAATTAAAAAAAGTTATCGTACCAGACCGTGAATATTCTTTCTTAATTATTTACATAGTAAATTAATAAATTACTTATATGTTAATATCTTTTTTTATTAATTATTGATAATCATGTTATAACATTAATTTTCAAAAGGGAAAAAATTATATTTAAAATTTGATATAATATTAAATTATAAAACTAGGTAAAGATTATGAAATTTTAAAAAATTTAATCGCACCGGCCCGTGAATATTCTTTATTATTTATTTACATATTGAATAAATTAAGTATGTATATCTTAATTAGATTTTCAATTAAATAGTGATAATTATGTTATATAAATAAGCTTCAAAAGGAAAAAAATTATATATCCAAAGTTATATATGTATAATTTTATAAAAACAAGTTAAAATTTACAAAATTTAAAAAAACAGCCGCACCGGCCTCATGATTTTTTTAAATTAATTATTTACATAGTCAATAACTTAATTACATACATCTTAATAAAATTTTCATTTAAATTGTTGATGATTATGTTATAAAAATAACCTTCAAAAGGAAAAAAAATTAATATTTACAAACTTATATAAATATTAATTTATATAAACAAGTGAAAAAATATGAAATTACAAAAAAAAACTACCGCACCGGCCTCCTCAATATTATTTATTATTTATTTACATAGTAATAAATTGATTACATACATATTAATAAAATTTTCAATTAATTATTGATAATAATGTTATAAAAATAAGTTACAAAAGAAAAATTTTATATTTACAAAGTTATATAAATGTAAACTTATTAAAATTACCTAAATAAAAACATAATTTAAAACAAAACTGCCTCACCGGCCTCCTAAATATTTTATTATTAGTTATATGCATAATTTATTTTTTATTTAATTATTAATAATTATGTTATAAAAATAACCTTCAAAAGAAAAAAAATTATATTTACAAAGTTATATAAATATAAAATTATCATAAAAACATATATTAAATTATGAAATTATAAAAAAATGCAACTGCACGGGAAAAAAAAATGCAACGGTACTAATTTATTAAGCGTGTTACCCATGTTCTTGTAATCTGAATATGTGTTCTTTACATATCTTATTAATTTTATTTTATGATTTAATTTTATCTTATTAATATTTTTATTTTATTTTAGTATCTTATTTTATGATTTTTTAATTTACATACTAAATAAACTAATTACATATTTCTTAATAAACTTTTAATTAATTATTGAGATTTAAGTTACTAAAATAAGCCTCAAAGTAAAAAAAAATTATATTTGAAACGAAAAATTAATAAATTAATTATATACATATTAATTTGAAAAGGAAAATTTACATAGTCAATAAATTAATTACATATATATTAATAAAATTTTTAATTAACTATTGATTATTATGTTATAAAAATAAGCTTCAAATGGAAAAAATTATATATAAATATTTATATAAATTTGAAATTATTACAAACGAGTCAAAAATTACAAAACTTTAATAACCATCCCAGTGGCGGAGGCGAAGTCGAAGAGGAAGAACATGCATGAGAAAGAGAACTAGACGATGCGGCTATTCAAGCAGACAACCCGCATCAACGTGGAGCTGACCATAGTTCCCTCGAGCGTCTCCTTCGCCTGTAAACAGATCGCGTCATTAGTTCAGCAGATTTGTATTGTCAACTTCGTCGGAGCTTAAACTTCACCAGATCGGTACGAGTTCTCCGAAGTTAGGAGAGGGTGACGGTGAGGATATCCTAAAACACAATTTGTTCGTTGTTAAAGCTGCCAAAAGTTCTTGCCTGTTGCTTTTGTGTTCTATCTGGCGACGTTCACGAACACGAACCTCTTGCGCCATGCCATAAGCTCAAGGCGAAGCCCTCGCCATGCAAGTTTGAAAAGAGTCAACGATCTGGTGGTCAGACGGCGACCAATAGTCGCCGACGACCCGGGCGAGTTTGGGCATATCCACTACGTTGTTCTTCGAAGGAGGTGTCTGAGGAATATGATGAACAGTAGGAAAGATCGTGAGGCTCGTGCGTTTCTTTCCTTTGGAGCCGGGCCGTGGTGGTTTTTTTTTTTTTTTTGTTTGGGTCTTGGGTTAAGAGTAAACCTGGCCGAGTCAGATTAGCTGAGATTGTTTAGGAGGTTTGGGCCTAATGTAGGCCATTTTTTGGGAATCCACCAACTGAGCTCATCTCTCTCGTGCTCAGTCCATGTGCGAACCAAGCCGCGAGAGCCTGGGTTCCTCCACCCAACCCGACCCGATCAGTAAAGATTCTCTTCATTTTCCACCGATTCGAGGGCATCATATAAGTACTCACATATGAAGAAGGTTACTCCCAGCATTAAAATCGAAGCTAAGTGCTTTTCTACTTCTTCTTACTTTTTATTTTACTTTATTTTATTTTATTGGCTATTATTATTATTATTATTATTATTATTATTATTATTATTATTGTTATTGTTATTGTTAATATTATTATTAATAATAAATGAGCATAGATTTTTCTCACCCTCTTTTCCCTATATTTTGTGTCAAGTGAAGGACAATTCTATATTATTGGTAAATTCCACGAAGGCACAAAATTGACCGAGAAGAGCTCCTAATCGCTCACTAATTCTTCAGCGGATTTGTTTGTGGATTTTTTATTCAAATCATTGAATCAATTCATTGTATTTTATTTTAAGGAATTTAAACCCCAGAATGGAAAGGGCAAATCCCATCCGTTGGTGGTCCTTTATTTACTGCATTTAATCTCTGTAATTTAATTTTCGCACCGTTAAACCCCAGAATGTGAAGGGCAGAGCCCACTCACTGGAGTTCAATTTAAATTCCTGTAATTTAATTCCTGCACCCTTAAACCCCAAAAGGGAGGACCAAGCCAAGGCTGGGCCGTCTATTGGAGGTCTTTACTTACTGTCATTTAAATTCCTGCAATTTAATTTCTGCACTATTAAACCCCAAAGGGGAGAGCCAAGCCAATGCTAGGCCATCCATTGGAGATCTTTACTTATCGTCATTTAAATTCCTGCAATTTAATTTCTGTACCATTAAACCCCAGAGAAGGCGGGCCGAACCAAGGTCGAGTCACTTACTGGCGGTCTTTTATTTTCTGTTATTTACTTCCCGCAATTTAATTCCTATACCATTAAACCTCAGAGAAGGCGGGCCGAACCAAGGTCGAGCCATTCATTGGTGGTCTTTACTTACTGTCATTTAAATTCTTGCAATTTAATTCCTGCACCATTAAACCTCAAAGGGGAGAGCCAAGCCAATGCTAGGCCATCCATTGGAGGTCTTTACTCATCGTCATTTAATTTACTGTAATTTAATTCCTGTACCATTAAACCCCAAAAGGGAGGCCGAACTAAGGTCTAGCCATCTACTGGTGGTACTTTATTTCCTGCAGTCTAATTTCTATATCGTCAGACCCCAAAATGAGTAGGCCGAGCCACCTGTTGGAGGTCGTAACACTGCACAAAAGTCGTTAACACACTCCCTCTTTCGGCTTTAAGGAATTTTTAATACTTTGAAAATACCAAAAAAAAATATTACTCACATATATTCCATTTTAAAAAAAAAGTGAAAATACAAAAAGAGAACACCCCACTAGAACCTTAGGAATGAACCAAGCATGAGTTGCCAAATTAGGATATCCATGAAATTAAGGTACCGAAAGGGCATTAGTTTTAATTAACTAGTGTAACCAAGTCCCCGAATTCATAATCTCTGGTTCGTAGAAGTAATTTAGTTCTCCCGTTAATTTACTTAGGTTTCTAATCAACCTACCAAAAATGATTAGTGGTGACTCCAAATTCCAAAATCATTTGAACAAAAACCAAAGTTGTGATTCGGTAGGGCTTGGGAGGGTCCGTATTAGGTTAATCCATCTAATTAATCTAATAATCCGTTAATCTGGAAATTTTCCACCGATCGACAAAATTTTTCGGGTCGCGATAATTGGTCCTCTGTCATAGATGGTAATTGACCCCATGTATCCATAACCAGTCAATCAACTCACTATGGCGGAGCATCAAGTCCATGATGGCAATAGGCCACGAGTCTAATACCCATTACAACTTGATATTCAATTGAGGAGATTTTAGGTCTCTAAATAGGTCTCACTTATGTCTATTCCATTTCTACCAGTCCTAGCAGTAACCAATAGCAGTAGAAATATCCTCTAAATAGATAATACCCATCCGCCAGAATAGACATCTTGTATATGTCACATACATATCATAACACATGCTCAAATACATTAAAAGAGCAACAAAACATTAATTCGCAACAATTTGCGACGTTCGAAATCATAATAAAAAAAAACAGAGCCAAAAAGGTGTCCAGACGACCCCAAAATGCCCAAATCTATCATAGCTCATCGCTATGGGCGATGACTTTTGGTCAAAGGCCCGTTTTCGAGTGCTCGACCAAATTTGAGCTTAGTCCGAGTTCGTTCAAATATTTTCGATCAAATTGATTCGATTCGTCTTTTGCAAAGCTAAACAATTTAATTTTACAAAATTATCTCACATGCCCCTGGTCAAAGGTGGTGGCTGCCTTTGACCATTAACTTTCACCCTCACGACCATTGGCAATTTTCGCCTCTAGCCGCGAGCCACGGGCGATCCTATCACCCATCTGAGGTCGTCCAACGTCCCTCGAGGCCCTATGTCAAGTCAAGACATGCGTGAAGATGGGTTCGCAAAGTTTCGAAACCAATTTTGAAGACCCGACGATCATATTCCAAATATCGTCAAAAATCGAGTCAACCAAGTATACGAGAGCTCTAAGCGTGGCTCTGATACCACTTGTTGGATTTTCAGCGGTCCCGGGCGCTCGTCACATACATGAAAACATGTCATGCACACAGCGGAAGAAAATAAATTCAATAGGCGTCCTAGAACGTCTTAGAGATCCTCGTATACTTGAATCGAAAATCGAACTTTCTAAAGCGAGTTTAGAAACGTACCTGGACAACAGAGGTTGGATGCAACTCTGCTTCTTTGTCCTTGAGCCCAAGAGGTGTCGGGCCTCTAATTCAGACACGCCTCAACACCCGTGCGACTTTAAGGATGGAGTCTTGGAGAAACGGCCCTCGGATTATACTAGTAATTTTCACGGCGTCTCGATTCGAGCCCTTCGTTTTCAATCAATGGAAACACAAATTTTGTGTATCCAAATTAATCGATTCTCGAGCTCACTTTCTCACGAAATTTGGTACTTGTGGATGTGACTCTCCCAAGTTTCTAACCCTTGTAACTTGAGCCCCTCACCTCTATTTATAGAGGGTTAGGGAGAGGAAGAAAATGAGGGAGAGGGGCGGTTTATACCGCCCCTCAAAATCGCCTCACATGGCGGCCAATAGGAGGCCGCCACGTGGGCTACCAGCTAGCCCACGTAACCAGCTAGATGCTGGTCAAAGGCGGTCAAACTGCCTTTGACCAGCCACATGGGCCCCTCCCAAATAGCGGTGGTCAAAGGCAGCAATTTTTGCCGCCTTTGACCAGCCCATCGGCTAGTCTTGAGAGTCCATTCGGGTAGCCTAAATGGTGTCGTTTTTGGCGGCAATCCTCATCCATGGGCTCTAGACATTTTAGGCTTCAAGTCTCTCAAGTTTTGTGATCAAATCACGTCGTTTGATGTGCCAAATGTCTCTGTCAAACGGATAAAAAATCCTATCTTACTTTTGACTTTCTAGAGGATGACATTTCTTATTCTTTCTTTGGGATAACAAACCTTATCCAACGATAGCTGACATGATGTAACCATTATATCATCCATGACATCATCATGATGTCATGCCCGTGTCATCTATTTCGTCCTTCAGTTTCGACAATGCTATCCTATAAAGCACCTTAGATATTGGCTCTGTCCCAGGAGCCAATTCAATTGCAAACTCCACTTCCCTTTCAAGAGACAGTCCTGGCAACTCTTGCGGGAAGACATCAGAAAAATCGCACACTATTAGCATGTCCTTAAGCCTTAGTTCATCAACTAAAGAATTAACTATAGATGCTAGATACCCTTAGCATCCTTCGTCCATCAACTTGGTCTCTTCCATCGACGATATCCAAGAAATCGAGATTCCTCCTTGATTTTCCAAAAACTTAAATTTAGGGTGACCCACTAGATTAAGTTGGATCAGTCTGCTACCACAGTTAATTATGGCCCCATGTTTAACTAACCAGCCCATTTCTACTATCACACAAAGTCAAACATGGGCAGGACAGCTAGATCAATTGACTCCTCTCTATACCCAAAGCTATCATACACCCCTAACATCTTAACGAAATAATTACTTTATCCTTTAACATGTGGCCACATGCAACAGCGTTCTAATGGTTTCACATCAATACCAGCCAATGCAACAAATTGCTTAGACACAAACGAATGCGATGCTCTGTGGTCAAACAAGGCATAAGCAGCATGATTACAGAGAGATATGGTACTGTGATCACACCTGGCGCATTTCAACTTCTCCTCGCGCCATCGCATCACTCTTCCTTGAGCTGACGGTCGATTCAGATTTCCTTAGGGAGCAGCTACCGCCTTGGTCTAACTAAGGGTCTTTGTTGTTAAAAATTGCAGTCCACGGTTTTTCCTCGGACAATGTCTTGCAATATACCCTCTTTGCCCACACTCGAAGCATGCTCTTATCTTCCTTGGACACAAACCGTTCACATGTCTCTATCTACAATCGCAACACCTTGCACTACCAAGGGGTGTCAATTTTCCCAATATTCTCTGAGCTGGAGGACAAATCGCAACCTAGATACGGCGGCTCTTTTATTCATGTCTTTTTCGAACTCTTGAGCCTTTCATTATTGCACCATAGTCTCTCAATCCTACAGTAATCAATGGCTCGGAGTTCCAGCTTCAGCCCTCATGAAATCTCCTTGCCTTGTCCCATGTGTTCTCTATCATCCTTGGAACAAACTTAGACAGCCTTGCAAATTTTGCCTCGTACTAGTCCATTGTCATCGATCCTTGACGGAGCCGCAGGAATTCATCTATCTTTCTTTCCTACGCGGCTTCCAAAAGTATTTCCCATTAAACGCTTCACACAAAAACCGTCCAGTTCGATGCGTACCTTCAGGGAAGATTCTTCCTTAGGTGGCCTTCTACTAGTCGTCTGCTGGTTTGGAGCTAGCAAATTGCTAATGACACCCCTTTTTTCCCAATACATCCCAGAACTTCGAACGCTTTCTCCAATTGCTCTGTCCAGATGGAGGCTGCTTCAAGTCCCCCCGTTCTATCGAATTTCGGTAGATGCAACTTCAAAAATTGCTCCACCAAGATGACGGTGTCTGTCGACCTCCATTGCCAGGAGCATTGTTCCCGTTTACTTCATTCACGGTAGTTAAAGCGGCCTCAGCAGCTTGGGCCACAATGTAGCTCTTTCTTCAGCCTGCCTGTCCATTAAAGTATTAACTTCTGCCAGCACCCTCATAATATCCCTAATACTTGGGTTTTCCACAGCTTGAACTCCTGCAGCTGGAGCACCTGCAACTCGAGCGCCTGAGCAGACGTACTTCCATACTTCTTGATCTATCCCATTATCATATTTTCTGGTCTTACTTATCTAGACCTGCTATAATTCCATCAAGGAATTAAGACCTAAACACTATTTAGGGTCTAGCAGCATGCAACAATTGGCTAGCACATACCATTTACTAGCAACAGTCACAAAAAGGCACTCACACTACATTACAACTAGGGTTCAGTCTCTTACCTCAGGTCCAGACGCACCTGCAACTTAGCATATAATAACGCATTATGGCATCTCAATTCTAGCAACCACATGCGCCAATCAAGAACAAGCATATACACCCAACCCTAGTCCATTAAGGGTCTATCTGTATCTAACTACCCACAAATCATCAGCCTTATCACTCTAAGTCTCGAATAGTCTCTTATCAAGCTAACTTACTCTAATACCACTAAACAGGGATGTCACCCCCGAACCCGGCGGACGCACAACATCTCACTACCTACCTATTCGAACATCGCATGGCCAATATTAGCGATGGCCTAGGACTCATGCGGCTAAACAATGACTACTAGATTTGCAACAGCGGAAAGCGCACAAACCCTAGACAAAAACACATCTACAGGACAGAGAGATAGAGAAAGTCAATCTACATAGCATAACATATAACAATAAAGGTTCGATACAACATGGGGGATGGGTTATCATCTGAATCTCAAAAAATATATATATAAGTTGGCCACGATAAAAAAAGGGAACATGCCAAACCAAAAAGGCACAAATCATCCCATCTATGATCATCAAGAATTACTCATCCTCGGACATGGGTCACTCCTCAGATCAAGCTCCTCGAGTATCAGGATCCACGCTTGCCATCCGCCTGCTCGACAAACACGTCATCTGCTCCATCAATCTCCATCACACCATTCCCATCTGAGTCCAACACATCCCTCGAATCAAGTCTTCCACTTTGCCTCCAAAAGTAGCTACATCATCAGACCTATCAGCCCCATCTAGAAGATTGGGACATCTAAACCCTACAAAGGACCCTACCACTTTTGACCCTTCAGCACATCCACCCCTCGTATTTATGAGGGATCAAAACATTATATCCATCGTCGACCCGTACAATATAGGTATACCTCTCATACAAAAACTCCATTCACTAAAGGATACTCAACTATCTCTGTCTCAATCTCCTAAGGGATCTCATGGCAGACTCGAGGAATATTCATACCTAGGGTCAACGGTCTGAAATGGCGATCAGCCACAAAATGTGAGTCAAAACTCAGCAAGTTGATGCCTAAACTCAACATAGAAAGAAGCATACGCTAGGACAACTCTCAACATGTGTTTCTGGGGTCACAAGCATCAAACACATCAGAACACGAACATCAAGATAGTCATGCATCTCAAGCTAAAGGCGAAAAACTATCACGCGCATTTATGAGTTCTGATCATACGGATGCACATGCACATGCAGCATGTTCAACGATTCTCTTGGGGTCTCCGGTGGCCTAATTAGCACAGTCGGACCGAACCTCACCAGTAGCTCAATAGCACTTCCGGTCCTGATCACGCCGTAAACGTCTTAGGCTGTGCCTTAACCCGTGTTTAAACACACCGAAATTGTCACCCTTGTCGCTCCAGCTACCCCGTTCCGAGCACGTTCAGGCATAAGTGTAAACACCATGGCTCAATTAGCACTGCGATCGGCACCTCCTTATCACCCCGCATTCTCGGTGGCTCCCTAGGCACTATCGGGCTGTCCCGTACGATTCTACGCACTCCGCCAAACACACATGTTTCATATTAGCATGCAAATCGATAATGTACATCACAGAGTCTTCAATTTACTCGACTTATAAATACCCATGCAAGTCAGCTTACCAATATATTTTCCTCACGATTATTCACATGGGCACACATCTCACATCAAAATACAACGAACACGATAATCAAGCATTGTACGTCACAAAAACTCGCGTTTTAGGACCCTGATTTCCATTCTAAGTCGCCTAAACTCCTAGGCATGCATACAGATGGCCCCAGCTAACCCTATAACCCACCAAAACGTCATTTTCTTCTGAAACCAACCCCTATTAATCGCAACCAGCAGCTAATTAGCAAGCATACGGCATCCAAATATCACATTTATGCTCTAGAACTCACCGTAGCATCAATCCTAGTATTATCCAACCTTCTAAGCTAAGGATAGGGATGAAGCTTACCACAAATCGAGTTATAGTTGAGAGTGAGAACCAAGAGAGGCCGGCAACAATCACATCAGAATTCAAGTAGCTGAGCGTGAAGGTGCAACAGCAAGTTCAGCCGAGAGAATGAAGCTCCAGCAACCAGGCAGAAGTGGAGGTAGCAAGCAGACAACCAGAAGAAGGAGCAATAGCCGAGAGGATGGCGAGGCAGCTGTAACAGATTTCCAGCCGAGGGAAAAAGGAACACAGCTAAAGAACGAGCCAGCTAAGAGCAAGGTGAAGCTGCAGTAGCTTCCAGCAGTGGTCCTCAAGCAGCTGAGCAAAAGCTAAAGCAAGCGGCAGCAGCGTGCAGGACCGAAGAAGCAGTAGTAGAAGGCAGGCGAGAAGAAAACAAAATAGCAGATGAAGAAAAAGGAAGCTGAAGAAGATGAAGCCAATTGCTGCAGAGTTCCCCACGTGAACAGCAAGAGTTGGTAGCCTCTAATCATGCAGATTTGTCTCACTTGCATGGGGAAAGGTTACTCAGCCGAGATAGTAGAGCAAGGCAACCGCAATTCCATCCAAAGAAGAAGTTCCAACTCAGATTTTTGGAGAGCAAAAGTAGTCGATTGAAGTGGCGGACAAGAGAGAGAAAATTGAGTGGGGGTATGTCATTCTTCAGCTGAGGTGTTTCTGCCGAAAGTAAGAAGGAGAAGTGGGGTCCAAAATTCTTAAATTTTCTTGTCTTCACATACATAAAACTTGAGGACAAGAATAAAAGTAGCAACTTTCGGACAAAGGTGGAAATTTTGCACGATGAATGGGAATATTTTCGGGCTCATATGACGACGATTTGGACACGATCGAGTTCGACACGGATGGAAAATTATCAACGTGAACGAAATATTTTCTTTCGACGTGATTGAATGATAATCAAACTTCGGACTGACGCTCCAATTATTATTCGTGTCCGAAAAAATCAATCCTCACTAATGAGCTTCAAGGTCAAATCTATCATTGTCTCACCTTGAAGCTCATACAGGCCATTGTGCTTGATTGCTCTCATTATTACCAAGACACCTCGAACAATTTTAGAACTCCACATTTTGACAAATATCGATACCCAGTTAACTCCAAGGCCTCAAGGAAATCAGATTTTTATTCCACTTTGGATCAAGCTTTTACTCCAATAATGTTCTCACATTATCATCCTGCATTCTAATTCTAATATCACTAAAACCTACAACATCAATTCAGTGTTGTTCGCCGACTACACTTACTAGTATCCATGCACTGATAAGCAATAAACTAATTCCTATTTGGTGTAGCATGAAACGAACAACCGGAATTTATAATCCATCCACCAAACGATGAATCTTCGGTGACAGATAAGACCAAATCAGCATTATTCAAATTACTATCAGCAACAGCTATAACATCATCCACAAACTCAACTCTAATTTCCTTACGCTTTTCGGTTTTTTAGCTTAAGGCAATCCCTTCTAAGATGCCCTCTCTTAGCCACAATTCCAACAGACAGCACCACTTAGGTGTCAATTTTTGTTTTGAAATATGATCACTTAAGTATCAATTTTTTGAAAAAACGATTACTTTAATATCAAGATAATTGTTTTTCAAAAAAATTGGCACTTAAGTAATCATTGGCACGAATGTGAGCGTCGTACACAAATTTGGCACTGATAGTGTACTTTACCCGATTTTCATATTTTATCAGCTACTACTCTTGTTATTCTGCGCATCCTCACTTTCACATAAACAAACTGGGAGATACTAAAAATGTGAAAACTCTGACCCATGGAAAGTGGTTGTTTCTTTAAAAAAAAAGAAAAAAGTCTATCGTTTCTTAAAGAAACTTATCAAGAGATATTAAAGTTGCACATGATTACTATTATGTTCCTAGCAACAATTTCTAGATAAAAATATAATTTTCTATTTTTATTTATGGATGAGTTTTTGAGTAAGGAAACGTGTTTAACAATGGCACAAAATTTCTATTCCTAAAACAAAAATTTCATTTGATAACAGTATAAAGCTTTCACAATTGCCAGTCACTAGGCCTCAGATGGGCTAACAACCGAGGGACTGTGGCCGGTAGATGGTGATGGCAGATAGCACCAGTAGTAATGACTGGTAGTCGGTAGAGAGACGAGAGAGAGAGAGAGAGAGAGAGAGAGAGAGAGAAGAGAGAGAGAGAGAGAGAGAGAGAGAGAGAGGGGAGTGAGCAATGAGAAAAATTATTTTTTTCTATTTCTATTCCTGAAATAGAAAAATCATTTATACTCCAAACCTATTTATGGACTAGAAAATTGTTCTAGAAATTGAAAAATGAAATTGTGTGACCAAACAAATTTCTGTTTCGAATATGTTTGGAAGAAAAATCGAAAAAAAAAATGATTATCATGCACACCTTATCCCCTTGTTTTGCAAAAAATGAATGATTGGGAAATCATTTTTCTCAAAAATGATCGCTTGCATCGCAAAAAAAAAAAAGAATGAAAGAAAATATTTTCATTGTTCATCGTGGTTACACGTAAATTACTGTCGACAATAAAATATATTTCATTAATTAATTATTTCAAGTGATACAGGCATTCAATTTTAGAAAAGTGTTTTTTCAAATAATTCATTTTCTGTCAAACAAACTGAACCTAAAATTTTCATTTATTATGTAATTGTGACAAACTCTTAACATTTTTTCAAATGCCCAACTGTACAAGTTAACATTATTCTTTTTTCCCTTGGTGGTTGGCAACTTAGGGTGCGAATACTAACATTCTCTTTTCGGGCTCTATTTCTGGCAAAAAGTAAAATTTTCTATTTCTATTTTTTAGGCAAGTTTCTAGACAAAGACACATATTTGATAACGACACAAATTTTCTATTTCTAAAATAGAAATTCATTTGATAAATATATAAAATTTTTATGATTGATGGCTATTAGGCCTCAGTTGGCAACAGCGATCGGCGAACAGCAATTGGGATGTGAGAGAGACAATCGATGGCCAGGGACTCGATGTGACATCCAAAAAATTCCTACGTTAACTTGTGATATATAGGAATTGGTAGCTGGTAAATATTGAACGTGAGAACTTAGTTGAGCAATTTTGCGTTGTTTAGCGGAGACACGAAATATATTTGTGTGTTCATAATTCTCGGGAAATGTGCTTAGATTGCTAGATATTCATTTCTATATTCATTTTACAAAGTGGCGGAGAAATATCTAACTCCACATTAGTTATTAATAGAGACCGATACGCTCGAGTTTACGTATCGAATGAGTGATAGATTTAAAAATTTATTGAATTATACATTCTTTAAGTTCAGTAAGTTTTGTGAAACTTTTTAATGATTTTAAATATTTTCGGTATATGAACGGACACTGATTTCCTTGTTTACAACTTACTTGATATGTTGGCAATTTATCAATACCATTCTTGGGACTCTACAATAGAGCCATTTGCCCTTCTTCAATTCAGCCACCTATTATTGATAACGTAGAGCTTAGTCTAGCAAATGACCTCACACCTTACATCACCTATCTTATAATGCTTTTCATAAGCTTCATTCTCACCCATTCATATCGTGGCATGCTGAAGAAGCTTTCATTCCCTCCTAGCCGATGAAAGCTTGCAAGTAATAAGATCATCCCTTACCTCATAAACTTTGGCTTTAGTCATTTAGGCTGCGTATAGTAACGCTCTAGAAAAATTATTTCTATTTCTAAAGTGTTCCAGGAACACTTTGGAAACAAAAATACATATGATAAAAAAAGTGCTCCCAAAGTGTTCTAGGAACACTTTAATAAATAGAAATACTTTTGGAGCAAAAATAAGGAAAAAAAACATGCTTTTATGTTCCCGAAGTACTTTTTAGAAATGCTTTGGAATATTTTTAGAAATAATTGGGAAGATGTCTTGAAAGTAATTAAAGAATAAAAAATAACTAAAAATTAAAAATAATAATAATAAAAATGATTAATAAAAGTAATTAAAAATTAAAATTATTTTTTGAAAAAATAAATAATATATAATTAAAAATCGAAATAATAAAAATAATTATAATTATAAAAAATAAAAGTAAATAAAGAAATAATTAATTAATTTATAATTAAAATAATAAAATCTTCAAAAATAAAATTAATTGAGAAATCGAATCTTTTACAAAGGGTACTTTTTTTACCATAGGCATTTACGTCAAAGTTGCATGTAATTGCACTTTTTTAATTACAATTTACCAAACAGTATTGCATTTCGCCAAACCCTTTAGCTCAAAGGTATTTGTGTTTTCCCAAAAGACATTTGTCCAAAACTAAACCAAACATGCCTTATGTATGATGAGTAATAACACTACTCATATTGTAATTTTTCTTATTTATGAAGACATATTTCATGTTCTCATTATTCAATTCCAATTCATATTCTCTTTCATTTTTTTTTATAGTTGATCTCGTCCATATTGGAAAAATTAGGAACAGAATTAAATGGAAAAATTAGGAACATAATTTTTTTGCAGTTACCAAATACTTTTTTTGTTCTTTTTTTTGTTCCGAGAACAAAACTTTATATATTACCAAATGCGTTTTTGCTCCCAAAAATTATTTTCAGGAACAGAAACAAAAAAAAATGTTTCTGTTTCAAAAGTTGTTTTCAAAAACAGAAATGTTACCATACGCAGCCTTAATACATGCAATGATTCACTCCTTTCTACTTGGCCGACATAGTAGCTCTCTTCTCTTCTTCATCAAAATATCCCCTCTTGTAGCCAATCACATTAAGTCACTTGTACCCAATCATTCAATACATTTAATAACTCACCAATTTTACTTGGCCGACGGAGCTCTCCTTATTTCCAAGCCACATAGCTCCTATTAGCTACTCTCTAAGGGCCACTTGAACCCTCGCAATCATTAGTTTAACTCTAAGGCAAAAAATGCCTTTCTGTGGTTAAGTCTCCTTTGTTCTTCCTACTTACAATTTGAAGAAGAGACCCTCTTTGAAAAGTAAGAACCCCACTCCATTTACCTCACTGACCCCACCCTTAGTTATCCTCTTCAGCTTTCTTTTTCAATTCGCGAGTGAAAGTGAAGACCCCGCGCTTGTGTTATTAAAGTTTCTATCTTCGTCATTCAATTTCGACAAGGTGATATTATGATTTCCATAACTTTCTACTAATGAATTTTGTCATTTTGAAAATAAACTATCGTGATTTGCAGTTTTGTTTATTCGGTTTGAAGGGAACCAAAACTTTGATTTTTTTTAGCCTCAAGGTCATTTTCAAGTTAAGTGAGAACTTTAAGCACTACATTTATAATTAATACTTTTGCTCTTGACTTGGTTGCTTGTTGCTTGAAAATTTATTTGAGATCGATAATTAGCATAAGGAGATTAAGGATTAGTAAGCAAAGTACGTACTGATTTGTTATATCATGTTGTTTTCTTTGTAAAAATGGATGCTTGGATGTTTCTACTATGAGGATTCATAATACATTGGATGAAAAGAGTGAAAAAGGCTGAAAAGAGTAACGTTTGGATGAAAGAGTGAAAAAGAAGATGAAAAACTAACGGTATTAGTGATATGGGGACTAAAGAAGAAGCTGATCGAAGTCTGGAAGTTACTGGTTCTCTTTATGTGAGTGTTATTTTTCAAAAAAAAAAAAAGACTTACGGGGTACTGACGACTATCAACCGTTAAAAAAAACAGAGAGAGAGAGAGAGAGAGAGAGAGAGAGAGAGAGGGGGGGGGGGGGGGTGGGAAGAAGTTACTGATCTCCATGATTTACGGAATGCTGTGAAAATGCAAGATGAATCAGAGTGTTTTGTGCT
>JAGVVM010001975.1:0-20514 GCA_019149425.1 Psidium friedrichsthalianum
TTTCAAAGTCCAGTGATGGTAGGGATTGCGAGCGCAAACATAAAGACGGTCATGAAGAAGAAGCCCATTAATTGGATGGCGAACCTTCCAATGTGGTCGATGAAAGCGACTGTGAACCAGTATCCAGGGACGGTTCCACAGAGCGCAATCAAGGTCTGCGCTCTGGCAATGCGGAAGACTTCATGAATCGCGTTCATGGTCTCTGCCTTCGGAAGCAACCCACCTTGCTGAAGATGTCCTTCTGGAAGAGGTTGGAGCTGTAGTAAGCAATGTCCAACAAGAACCAAGTGGTGGTGGTCCATACGAGGTGGAGCCCGTGGCGGCGAGCGAATTCTTGCTGAACAAGCCGAAGTTACTGGACCTCTCTTGCGCAATCTTTTCCACCTTGTCTGTCTCGGCCTCAAGGTCGACATTCAACACCTTAGACATGTCGGTTGCTGCCTGCTTCGCATTCTTGGCCACTAGGGCGATATAACGAGCGGTCTCAGGCATCTTCATTCGCCAGGAGTGAAGAACAGAAATTTCCTTTCAACACTGGAAAAGTTTTCTTTTCCTCTTTTTCCAAAAAAACACTTAACAGCCATACATATACAAGTTTTACCTAAACTTCCTCCTACAAATATGGTAACAAGATATTCACAAATAACAAAACGATTCCTTCAATATGGTGCTAATCTATTCCTAAAATACACCAATTAGCTAATTGACAGCTCACGCCAATACTCCCCCTCAAGTGGGTGAAAAAATGTCTTTGATACCCAACTTGAAAAGTGAGCTTTTGAAGTCCCTTCCAGATACAGCTTTAGTTAGCATGTCTGCTAGTTGATCGCTTGATCTGATGAACGGAATTGGATGATCCCTTCTTCCAGCTTCTCTTTGATGAAATTACGATCAATCTCCACATGTTTAGTTCGGTCATGTTGCACAGGATTTTCAGAGATACTTATAGCTGCCTTATTGTCACAAAAAAGTCTCATTCCTATTGTTGGAGGGTAACCCAGTTCAGTCATCAACCTTTTTAACCAAAGCAGTTCACATATCCCTTTTTTAACTCCTCTGAACTCAGCTTCTGCGCTTGAAAGGGACACGATTTTTTGCTTCTTACTTCTCCATGTAACAAGATTTCCTCCCACCAAAGTAAGATAACCCGAAGTTGACCGCCTATCAGTAACATTTCCTGCCCAATCTGCATCACTATACCCTTCTATATCCAAGTGACCATGCTTTCCGAAAAACAAGCCTTTTCCCGGGGCTGCCTTCAAATATCGCAAAATTCGAACAACCGCATCCATGTGATCCTTTTCGGAGCATGCATGAATTGACTTACCACACTGACCGCGTATGCAATGTCAGGCCTGGTATGAGATAAATAGATTAGTCTTCCTACAAGACGTTGGTACCGATCTCGATTTGCATGAGTTTGATCTGGACTGTCATGAAGCTTATGATTCTGTATTATCGGAGTATCAGCTGGTTTGCACTCCAGCATTCCGACTTCAGAGAGAAGATCTAGCACGTACTTCCGTTGAGACAAGAAAATTCCTTCTTCCGATCTCGCTACTTCAATCCCTAGGAAATATTTTAACTCTCCAAGATTCTTCATTTCAAAGTCACCATTCAGTCTAGACATGAGTCTCGTACTCTCCACATGATCATTGCCTATAATGATGATATCGTCAACATATATAATGAGAAGAGTTATCTTCTCACCTCGCCGTCTCAGAAACAAGGTATGATCGGCATTACTTTGCTCATATCCATATTGCTTCATAGCCAAACAAAATCTTCCAAACCATGCACGGGGGGATTGTTTCAGTCCATAGAGTGACCGTTCCAATCTACACACAACATTCGGGTTGCCATCACACCTATATCCGGGTGGGACTGTCATGTAAATTTCTTCTTCCAAAGTTCCATGAAGAAATGCATTTTTTACATCAAGCTGATGTAAGGGCCAATTTAAATTAGCTGCCAAAGACAACAGAACTCTCACAGTGTTTAATTTTGCTACTGGAGAGAATGTTTCTTTATAATCAACTCCATATGTCTGTGTATACCCCTTTGCCACGAGTCGTGCCTTATATCTCTCAACGGACCCATCCGACTTATACTTTATCGTGAAAACCCACTTGCAACCCACTGCCTTTTTTCCCGTTGGAAGAGTTACTAGTCTCCAAGTTCCATTCTTTTCTAAAGCTTCCATCTCCTCCTTCATGGCTGCTATCCATTTAGGATCCTTCATAGCATCCTCCACTCTCTTGGGAACAGACTCAGCTGAGACATTGGCAATAAAAGCTTTGTATGTTTCTGATAATCTTCTTGTTGACACATGGTTGGCTATAGGATACTTGGATCTTCGATTTTTGACTTCGGGAGAGTATCTATCAGGTGCCCTTCCCCTGTTGTGCCTATCAGGAAGGACATACGTCTTGCAACTATTTAAATTATCACAGAAAGGAGAAGAAATGGGTACCTCAGGATCATTCGCAGGAGCTTGGTCGGATACTAAAGAGGGAGATGGATGGATAGAAGTTTGTTCTATAGCAGCATTGTGGTCTTTTCCCAAATCAACTTGTTCTGAAACCTCCTGAAAATCTGCTTGAAGCCCACCATTGCCTGATTCTGTCTGTTCGTCAATTGCAAGGTGCGGTACTTCCACCGTCGGCTGTGCTAGTATACTGCACTCCATTGTAGGCTGCAGTATTGATTCGGGGATGTTTACCGTAGGCGACGGTATATTAGAGATATCCCACCAATTTTTATCCAGCTCTTCTCCCTCGGTACTAATACTCAATTGTGATGCTGGATAAAAGAGTTCAGATTCAATAAAAGTAACATCAAGTGTGACATGGATCTTCTTGGTGCTAGGGTTGTAACATCGGTATCCTTTCTGGTTTGATCCGTATCCAATAAACAGGCACCTTTCTGCACGTGAATCCAGTTTGGTCCTTTGATTCTTATGCAAGTGAATAAGAGCCACACATCCAAAGACTTTCGGAGGTAAACTCAAAACACCAGGAAGCTCCACATGATCGGCAAGGCTTTGCAATGGAGTTCGGAAATTTAACACCCGCGAGGGCATTCGATTCATTAGATACACTGAAGTTACTACAGCAGCATCCCAAAACCTCTTCGGAACATGACTCCCTATAAGAAGAGCTCTTGCGGTCTCAAGAATATGTCGATTCTTTCGCTCAGCTACTCCATTCTGTTGTGGTGTTTGAGCACAAGAGGTTTCATGAATGATGCCATACCGATAAAAATACGCATCAAGCTTGTTGTTCACATATTCCCCCCCATTATCTGTTCGAAGTACTTGAATCTTTCCATCAAACTGTGTTTTAATCATCACATGGAATTTTTCAATTATAGCAGTAACCTCATCCTTGTGTTTCATTAGATATAGCCAAGTCATCCTAGTGCAATCGTCCACAAATGTAACAAACCATCTAAAACCAGAAACTGTAGGGATTGGTGACGGTCCCCACACATCAGAATGAATCAAAGCAAATGGTTTTGTTCTTTTATTGATACTAGGAGGAAAACTAACACGATGACTCTTTGCCTGAATACAAGTTTCACATGTGAATAATGACTCTGATATATGACGAAATAATTCAGGAAATAAAATCTTCAAGTACCCAAACGAAGGATGCCCAAGTCGACGGTGCCATAACCAAACCAAGCGTCTTTCTCTGTCAAGATTACCCTGAGTATGTAAAACATGACCTGACTTTGACCCGAAATCATCTAAAAAATATAATCCATCCCTCTTAGTACCACGTCCAATAATCTCCTTCGTGCGAATGTCCTGGAAAAGACACAAATCAAGATGCATTAGAACACAACATTGTAGATCTTGGTAAGTTGTCCCACAGACAATAACTTATTTGATAAAGAAGGCACTAGCAATGTATTTGAAAGAGACACAGATTTCGAGAGTGTAACATCCCCTGCTCCAGTTACACTAGAACTGTGACCATTTGCATTTGTAATCCAGTCCCGCATTGGAGAAGTTATTGTTGCAAGATCTTGAGAGTCAAAGGTCATGTGATCGGTCGCCCCGGAGTCAATAATCCATCCAACATTCTTATCCAAGTGAGAGGCAGAAAGAGCACAACCTGAATTACCTTCAGTGTCTTCAATTGGTTTTTGATCTGGTACTAACGAAAAACCAGTACCTCCAGAGACTAAAGCGGCTTGAGCACTTCCTTTTCCTGCCTCTTTTCCCGCCTTCTTCTTTTTCTGTAACTCTTCCCACCACTCAGGATACCCGTGGAGTTTAAAACAAGTATCCTTCGTGTGTCGTGAATTCCCGCAGTGAGAACACCCTCCAGAGATATCGGTTGATTGTTGTGCACCCCTTTTTGGTCGAATATCTCGATTCGGTGTTCCTCTTGTCGTCAAACGGAATCGAGAGTCTGCCCCCTCACGTCGAGAGATCATAGCCCCACCCGAGATTCCATGTTCTCCGGATGAGAGCATCACCGTTTGTCGAACATCCTCCCGTCTCACTCGAGCATATGCTTGCTCTACAGTGGGGAATGGTTGCATTTGTAGAACATCGGCTCTAACCTTGTCGAGTCGATCATCCAGTCCATCAAGGAAGAGATACACTCGATCTTCTTGAACTGTAGAGTTATATCTCGCAATATCACCAGCACACGTCATGGGGTTTGGTCTGCGAAAATCAATCTCTCTCCAGAGAGCCTGAAGATTGTTATAGAAGGTTTCGATTGGTCCTCCATTCTGTTTCAATCGCGACACTTGCCGCTTCAAATCATATACTTGGGACGTATCAGTCCCATCAAAATAGGTTGTTGCCACTGACTCCCATACTGCTCTTGCCGTAGGGAATCTTATAAAATTTCCGATCAACGCGGGTTCCATTGAGTTTATGAGCCAACCTTTCACGGTGGCATCTTCAGTTTTCCACTTCCGGAAAGCAGGGTCGGTCTGAGCCGGTTGTGGAATGTCACCAGTTAAGTATCCCAATTTGTCTTTGCCGGAGACGTACATCTCGACAACTTGGGACCACAAGCCATAATTCATGCCGTTGAATTTAATGGCGATAGCAGGGGCAGAATTTTCTGTCGATGATGGAGGACTCTGCTGTGCTGCAAGTTGGTTCATCGCAGCCGTAAGACTTTCAAGGATTGCTGTGGCTGTCGATCCTTCCATGGTGTAATAGCAACGGGATGCAGTCAATAATTGACGTACAGTACCCCAAGGATCAAACCCTATGGCTCTGATACCATGAAGAACAGAAATTTCCTTTCAACTCTAGAAAAGTTTTCTTTTCCTCTTTTTAAAAAACACTTAACAGCCATACATATACAAGTTTTACCTAAACTTCCTCCTACAAATATGGTAACAAGATATTCACAAATAACAAAAACGATTCCTTCAATATGGTGCTAATCTATTCCTAAAATACACCAATTAGCTATTTGACAGCTCACGCCAATTAGTAGGTCATTGCGGCCGTATCGCGCCGACATCACAATGATCCTCCAGATGTAATCAGCTTCCGAAGCAGTGGAGCCTGCCCTATTGACCGAGTACAGAGGAGCCTTATATGCATGATCGAATGCGCTTGAGACGATGAGGGCCACGATCCCTCCAGCCAATATCCCAAATCCTTGCATGGCGAAGACCGCAGCGATGAACCGCCACGGGTCCCTCTTGTTGGCATATTCGGACATGATGGTCGCAGACAACGGGTAGTCGCCGCCGATGCCGAACCCGAGCCAGAACCGGAAAAAATAGAGGGTGGCCATGACGCCCTTGGGCTGGTGGCCTAACGAGAGCCCCGGAGGCGATGGAGCAAACGACCATGAGGACCAGGGTTAGGCCATAGACTCGTTTCCGTCCCATCTTGTCACTAAGCCACCCGAAGAAGAGCTGCCCGGCCAAAGTGCCACACAGCGCGACTCCGTGACAGCAGCTGCAACGTTGGGAGGCAAAGTGCCGGGCTTGGCAGAGTTGGGGTTAAAGTAGTATATCCGGCCGAGTAACTTGGTGACGAGAGATATACTGAAGAGATCGTACGCGTCGGTGAAGAATCCCATCCCCGCGACCACGATCGCGGTGAAATGATACCATTGCGTCTTGGCCACATCGAGAGCGTCAAGCACCCCCAGTTGGTTTCGGGCCATGACTGGCAATCACTCCACCTGTCGAATGAAAAAGATCACTTAAATGGTTTTAGTGAATGCATCATACTCCTACTGTAACTTCAATAGTAGCAGAAGTACAAAAATATAGAACGCATCCAGTCAGAATGTGACAAAACAAGAGCCATGTGAACCAAATTGAAGAGGAGTGAAACTTTTTCTGTGAACACTTCTTTCAAAGCTTGTATGAGTAAAAATCAACTGGTCAAACGCCATTGATGGGGACAGATTCGTCAGATTTCGGACTGAAAAAATAGTGAAATGTTTGACACGTCTGGTACTATTTTTATCTGAGATAGAAAAAGATGGTCCAATGCGTGAGCTTTGAAGTTGACTTTTCAGCAACTCCGGGTCTTGAATTACTGTCGACGAACATATTTTTCAAACCCTTGATTACGGGAAACCCACGTTTCATGTCGACCCTGTCGATTGCTTCTTAGCTAACAGCTGTCATATGCGCCCGAATTCAAGCCAACTGAAGCAGAAAAGTTTCAAGGAAAAGTTGTCTCAAACTGTTTAAGACCCCCGCTAAAATAACCAAGCTGAGTTAACAGGAGAGTCTGCTACGAAAGAATTTGCCAAGAACAATCATCAAAAGACTGTAAAAGGAGCGCAAAGTCCACTTTATCTGCGCAAGAGGAGGAACGAACAGTTAAGCATAATGAACAGCTCTATATCTATCTCTAATCTCAGGAAAGGAACGAGCTTGAGAGCCATTATTCGTTCGCGCAATGCAAAGTGCTCCAGTTGAGTTCAGTAAGTGCGAGATGTGATAACACGCAGAGAGCCAAAAAGGGCTTTGATGGTCACCAAAACAAGCCACCTTGTTGAAAGAACAGAGAGAAAAAAAAAAAACATGATTTTTGCAAGCAAAAAGAGTAGCAGAAAGTCGCTAGGCAGATCTCCCTGAGTATGAACCTAGCAGTGGAGTCTCCACTCATGGCTGACCAGCTCAGTGAAGGGGAGAGAGAGAGAGAGAGAGAGAGGCTGACCAGCTCAGTGAAGGGGACGAACGGCGGTATTGCTGGGATGGATGTGGAGAGTGATACTGGAGCAGAAATGGTCGCTTGTTTAAATGCTGTTTTTGCCCTGCGGAAACTCTGATCAAGACTGGCATCTGCCGGTAATTGCCTCAATATTCAAAGTCAACGAGTCAGCTCAAACGTGCATCTTCGCTGCGATTTCGCAGGAGATGTCTCGGTCCTTTGTCCCTTGTCCTCAACGTTAAGTCGGAAGGAAAAGAACAAAGAAAGAGAAAAGTTTATTGAAGATGTTTCTTCCTTTCCCGTGTGAAACGATCAGTGTGGACTGGATTCCTCGTTTAAGGACCATGGTGCTTCCTCATTTTCACACCCAAATAAAGGAAAAAAAAAAAAAAAGAAAGAAATATAATCTGAATAAAAATTAATAATTGACTGATTTGAGAATATTTATAAATATAAACTTATAAAAATGAATAAAATATTTTTTTCTATATTCCACGAAAATATTTAGACATAATTTGTTATCGATAGTGAAAATATTTTTCATTGACTAATTATTTTAAATGATATAAACGTTCATTTTTAGGAAAGTAATTAATTTTTCATAAAATAAATGGAGCCTAATTGATTACAATGAAGAAACCAAAAACGGTCGAAACTCTAGGGTAATGGGGCAATCTAGTAGGTGAACTGCGGTGAGGATTGATGTGGTGTTTTTACACACCTCTTTATTTGTTTTACAAATAAACTACCAGCAGATTTTATATGATTTAAGTCTTGGTGGGTGACCTAAAACACGAAGTTGCTTGAGGCCTATAAAAAGAAGCCATCGAATTAGTTTAGTGAGTCTAAAGAAGCAGGAGAAATAAATCCATTGGTCATCTCTGACTTTTATTGCATAGCCTATTGGTCGTCCTTACGCCAAAGAATTCATGTTCTACCTCGAATTGCTCCGACAGTACTCGAAGGATCTTTCTTGCATATTACACTAATGGAGTTTCTTATAAGACAAAGGACTTCGTAGACGACTTTTGCGTCTTGTGAAATAGAAACCCCAGAGTTCATTTTACGAGCAAAGGCAGTTCAAGCCACGCGGATGTTATATTTTCAATCATATTCAATTAGCCTCGACCAATTGAATCATAGACAATACGTGAAATCACATGGAAGATACCAAGTGTAAAAGAAGAAGAAGAAGATTTAACATGAATATTATCGTCCCATGTTGAATGGTAATGATGCCATGTGGCTGAGATAGGTAATTTTTTCCAAAAAAATCCTAAACATATTGTGCGGTAGTCAATTCAGTCATACACTTTTCAATCATGTTAATTTAGTCCTAAATTTTTGGCAATTTGTCAATATGGTCATTCCGACCAAAACTTAGCTAGAAATTGTTGACAGTTGGACGCTAACTATTTTATGTGGCATGACCGGCGTTGACGCAACCAATTTTCTATAATTTTTTTATTTTTTTTTTATCTTTTATTTTATTTTCTTTCTTTCCCTTTTATTATACTATCTGGCCGGCCGCCAGCCAAGGCCCAATGGTTTGTTGAGCAATAGCTCACTACCCTGGCCGGCCCTTGGATAGGGCCACCGACCTAAACGTAAAAAAAAGGTAAATGACAAAATGATCCCTAAACTTTAGTCAAATATGTATTGTGATTCCTAAACTGTAGCCAAATATACAATGACCTAAGTAGCACGGACACTAACACACGATATGCTATACGACGCTATATGACACACGCCATTTTAAAAAAATAGATATTTCAACATATTGAGATACATTGTATATTAAATATATATTTTTATATATGCATGATAAATTATTATTTTTAATGTTTTTTTATATAAATAGAAAATTACACAAAAAGAGCTCTTATAATAAAAAGAAATTTCCTATCATGGATACTCTCTTAATTTGACCCCAACTCGTCTGAAAATAAATAAATAATAAAGTAAAAAGAAAATTAAATCACTTGACTGAGAAAATACTAAGTGCTTTCGAAAGTCCTTATCGTATGCTTCCCAATCAATTAAAAAAAAAAAAGGCACGAAGCTACGCGTTATGTGGGGCCAAAGCAGATTTTCGAATTTTCTCTTTCCTATTATTTTTAAAAAAAATTAGTAATGAGATTCATACCATCTTAAGGCCAGTGGGACCCGCCATCGCACATGTCCTTGCTCCCTCCCCTCCGGATCTTATGCCCCTCATCCCACCCCACCCCACCCCTCACAACCCCATCTCAGCCGTTCAATGCTGGTCCCCAAGCATTCAAATCCACCGTTCGATAAACTAGACAGTAGACACTCAACAGGTGCAAGCTCTCTCTTTCTCTCTCTGCTCTCTCTCATCTCGCGTCTTCTCCCCCTCCCCCTTACTCTCTCTCTCTTTACTTTTTTTTTTTAAGTCTCTCACGTCACCTCTCACTCTTTCCTCTCCGTCTCGCGGAGCGAATGATGACATCGTCTCTCCCTCGGCGCTCTCTTCCCTCGTCCTCCATCGCTGCCTCTTCTTCCACCTATGACTTTGCACTCCATCTTCTCCACTAGATCCGCTCTTTAACCATCCTCCTTCCTCATTGACTCGCGCTGCGTCGGCTCTATCCCTCTTCTCGCTCATGGCGCAAGACACGGAGACCTCATGATCTGCACTTTTCCCCACCTTCCTTTGTCATCGACTCAAGTTTTCCTGACGTGTCGCTAGCGTTAGCCAGTGTTTGACTCCCGATAAGTATTGATCGCGTGTTGGACATGTGTCTGAGCATGTTGAACCCGTGTCCGTGCTTGACACCGATACAGCTACCTCCTCGGCATGTCGGTGCTTCATAAGCAATGACATCCCGAACTTTTAATTTGTTTAATGTGATTCTTGAACTTTTAGCACATGTTCAATTTAGTCCATGGATTATATGAAAATGTTTAATGTTATCCTCGTACTTGAATTAATTTGTGATCACATTGAGCATTTTTATACGATTAATGGACTCAATTGAACATGTGCCAAAAGTCCATAAACTATATTAAATAAATTAAAAGTTCAAGAACAACATTGCAAATTGGATTAAAGTTTAAGGACCGTATCGAACAAACTTAAAGTTTAGGGACCACATTACAAAGTGAGCTAAAGATCAGGGCTGCTTGTGTCATTATCCAAAAAATAAAGAAAATTACAAAAAGTAGAAAAAAATTAATCCATGTTAACAATTTAGGTCAAAATTAGCTGAAAGGACTGCTCATCATTAAAAGATTTAGAACTATACTAACACAATTGAAACATTCTGTTGTACAATTAGTTGGTATTTTGGATAATTATCTCAACAAAAATATATAGGAGAGTGAATCGTACGGCATATCATTTATTGTCACAATAATAGGAGACAGTCTTTTTTTTTTTAACAAGCAAAATCGAGTTAATTTTTTTGTTTTTGACCCTTTGGAGAGTAAATTCTTTCATCGGAAATTTTCAAATTCGCATATTCAATCATTCATCATCTTATTGAGGAGACTATGTTGAGCCTTTGACGAGGATTTATGTACTTTTTGTATTATATGCTTAATGCGAGACATATGAACATCCATAAAATATCACGTTTTTTTTCTATAATTTATTCCTTTTTTAAATTTTGAAAAAAGACATTTTCCGGTAGTCTGTGTTCAAAGTTCATCAAATTTGCCCGTTATGTGACCTCGAGCCGTGCAACAAATTAATTTTTTTGTGGAACTTTTCCCTCATTTAATTTATTGAAGTCAATGTTTTTCTGCCAAACAAGTAGGGTTGTGCAATTTTCCCTCTCCCTCTCTGGGACTAAGACGCCCTCCCCGGAACTATTGACCACGGTGTCCGGTTTCCCGGTTCTAGGGGGTCCCGGTCGGTTCCCGGTTTCCTCAAAATTGGAACCGTTGGCCGGGCGTCCGGTTTCCCTATTCCGGGGTTAGGACCGGACGGACGTTTTGTTTTTTTATTTATTTTTTTTTTCATTGTTTGTTATAAATATGAAAATTCTGGATTTTTGTTTCCGGTCCGTCGGGGTCCGATCCGGTCCGGTCCCGGGAACCGCGGTCCGGTCCGGTTCCCGGTCCCGGGACCGTCGGTCCCGGTTCCCCGGTTCCGGCAAATAGGCCGGGACCATTGGTCCGTTCCCGTCTTGAGGGAACCGGCCCGGACCGGGAACCGCCACCCCTAGCAACCAAGCAGGGGTGAGCAACTTGGGTCACGCCGTGACCGCTGAGTTTGAATGGACCGATGGTCCCCCGGTTAAGGTTGCTTAGAGGTCCTCTGGTTCCCATGATTGAGAATGAATAGTGACCTGGCGGTCCGTTTCGGTTCCGGGTTTTCAAGGGACCGAACCTGCAAACCAAATGCCCGGACCGGAACGGTCCTTTTTTTAAAAATTTTTTTTCTCGCAATTCGGTTCGTGTTGTTTCTTTCGACTCCTTGGGCCTTTCTTATTTTTTTTTCTATTGGGAAGTCATTTTATATAGACATTGAAGTTCTATAATGTTATTAATTTCAACATTAGAGAATAAATTTTTGGTTATATTTTTTTGTCGGGTCCGGTCCGGTCCGGTCCGTCCGGTTCCCGGGATGGTCGGTCCGGTTCCCGGTTCACCGACAATTGGGAAACCGGGACCACCAGTCCGGTTTCTCAGGTTCTTGAGGGGAACCGGACCGGACCGGGAACCGATCACACCCTACAAACAAGAGCTCAGAATTACGTTGCACGTTTTAGAGAGCGCTCTCTCTCTCTCTAATGTGAAACTTTGCAAAAACCCCTCTCCCACTTACAACTATTTGTAATGATTTTCTAAGGATTAGCTTAGTTAAGCTTTTCAACGACTTTGTAATAAAAAAGTTAAAAGCGTTTTAGTGAAAGTAAGTAAGATCTTCATTGGGCTTTCAACATTTTGAAGAGGTGCTTTCAAGGTTAGTGACTTTTTTTTCTTCCAAATTCCTTCATAAATATTCCTTTCAAGTCTTGCTCTCTTCGTGAAAGTCAGAATCTAGAATTACCCCCAAATTGTTGTTTACCTTAGAATTCCTCTTTGTTTGCTCCTCGAGAGCGGCGAAACGGTGAAATGCCAGAAACCTTGAGAGGTAAACATGTTGTGGGTCTCTTTGGAGACCATGTGGCCTTCTATTGATCACGAGTGAAAGCCCTCCGGCATTGAATGCTTGGCAGCATCTTCCTCATTCATTCCAGCTTTTTTGGAGATCCCTTTGGCCCACCGACCATCGGCGAACCATTGCCTAAGGTTGAGCAACCCCAAGCAGGCGACCCCTTGGGTCACTGCCAAGGTACCGCTGGTTTGAATGACCTTAGAGCCCTTGCTTAAGCTTACAATGGCCCTCCACTTCCATGATTGAGATGATGAATAGTAGTAAGTCTTTGATTTTCGTTTTTTCTTTTATTTGAAAGCTATTTCGCAAAACCTGCACTAACCAAATGTAATTTGAGCTAAAAATCTTTGAAGAGATTATTTTTCATTTATCCAAATCTCTCTCAAACTTGTTGTTTTTTAATTCTATCCTTTAACTTGCATTCTTACAAACCTCCTTAAGTTTTGATGTCGGGAAAAAATTGGGTAGGTCTAAGCCTACCAAACTTTAAGTAGGCCCCACCAGTAATATGAGGATATTAAGTTGATGTGTGGTCATACAAGGATGGATAAGATAAGAAATGACGATATTCGACAAAAAGTCGGAATGCACTGGTGTCAGAGAAGATGAGAGAAATAGATTGAGATGGTTTGAACATATTCTCCGTAGACCCTAGATGCTCGATAAGAACAGAAGTCTGTTACCAAGAACACGATAGGAAGAAAGGACGAGGTCGGCCGAAACTTACTTGGGTGAAGGTAGTAAAACAAGATTTAATGGAGTGAGAAATAGATTGGCGTACGATCTATTTTAGAACGGAGTGAGGAAGGCTATCCGCATTATAGAGGGGAAGATTTCTTATATTCCGGAGTGCCCTCTTTAGTCATTTCTATTTATTTATATTTATATTTATATTTATATTTACCCATATTTTTTCTTTTATTTTTAGTATATTTTAAGCTTTTTACTTCGGGTTTATCAACCGCCGACCTCCCACTAGTTTGGGATAAATGATGTTGATGTTAAATGTTGATCTCTTTTCACCCTCTCCACCTCACCTACCTTAGCCCACTGCGGCTATTTGCTTTTTTGTCCATCACATGACCGGCATTGCTTCTTTGTCTTCCCCCTTAGTATTCGACTCCATGCACTTTTGTCCAACATGGGCACGGGTACTACCTGTTGTTTGGCTAGAACTATCAACCAGAGGGGTGAATAGGTGGTTATGATCAAACTTGATAAAATAATGTGAAAATAAAATGATCAAATTTGATAGGAGTGTATGTAGTTAACAGAATCACGTAGTGCTTCTACCAGATAGTAAATATAGTTGATAGAGAGTAGAAGACAATGCACAAAGATTACAATGTATCGTCTTTTTGGTAAAGCTTACGTCCACTCCCTCACACTAATAGCCTACTAGTTGGATTCTACTAAGTATCAAATGAAAGATTATAGAAAGATGTGATTGTTTGACCACAAGCACTTCTTACAGAAGTAAGATCTGCCTCTACTAAGGTTATCCACTCTACACACTTTACTTTGTATTATACTTCTTCAAGATCTCACTTTAAGCACGAGTAGATAATTGAAACAGATGAAGCTCTCTTGAGTTATGGTTATTGATCTCTTGATCTCTTTCACTTCTCTCTTAGAACCTGGTACTCTTGATATACTTCTCATTTTCCCACGCTTCTCGCTAGAACAAAATCACTTCAAGGATCAATATCCAAAACTAGCCGTTGGTTGACTATCGAATAAAGATCATGAGCTACTGAGGTGGGAAGAAATAGAGATTGAAGAGGATTTGCTCACCCATACAATCAAATCCTTAATGCCAGAAATCTAGATTCTAACAAAGGAAATTATCTATGGGGTGATCACCAATCAATCAAGATTCCTCATATAGAAAGCAATGAGAATATCTTTATGATTGATGGTCAATCAATTTAACTTAGAAACGCAATCCTAACAAGATAATTGACCGTTGATGAGTGATATTTTCCTGATAATCAAATAGGAATAAGATTATAACAGCAATGAGAATTAATCAAAGATTGAAATAACATCTCATCAAGAATCTTGTATGAGTCTACCTCTGTCACGAATCTTGCTTCTATCAGAATAAAAGCATTAAGCATATTAAGTATAAAAGCATAAAGATAATTTTGTAGTGAATCCTCAAAATATAAATCAAAATCTTTTCAACAAAATATGACACTTTTGTTTCCTTCAAAATCAAATATATTTTCCAAAATACCAAATAAAGTTATTCTCTAATTTAAATCTCTCTTATCCTCCAAATTTTATACCGAACATTTTGTAATTGAAGCAATGGCATGTCATCGAATCACAGAGACTTAGCTATAAAGCTCATGTAACACCATACAATCCTCATGAACTATTAAGTCCAAACTTTTGGCCTATCTGGTGGTCTGTCCAGACGAGTTTGAATGCAGTTTGGGAGATTCAAACATGTTCCTCTAATTTTTTGAGTGGGAAATCCCCAAAGTCCTAACTAATTGCATCAATCCTAAGGGGGTAAGAAACTATTGTGGTATAGAGTTGAATATAGTAGTAGATGATATTATGTTTTAGAGTTATGCTTTGTGGGAAACAAACACAGAAATAAGGATTTATGGACAAGAGAATGAAAAGCGACATCGTATTAGGAATTTAGGATTAACCTCGCAACCCAGTTATTACAATTCACGAACTTAATTAATGTTGCCAAATATCATGTCTATAACATTGTGACTTAATCAAATTTTTGTAGGTATCATTATAAGATTCGATCAATTACCTACCCTGGATGATTACTAAACCAGGACTTCAAATGTTCTAACAACTTGAGTTTCGCCAATCTAATTAAAGAGCATAAGTGAACATTTTGGTAGCATTATTAAGAATTTTATCTTCGGGACTTTAAATAAACGACACATAAAGTCATTATCGGAAAAACAAGGTGGTTGTGTGTAGTTTCGGTCCCAATAGAGCTTATTATGTGAAAATTTGAGAAATTAGTGGGATTGACACTAATGGCTGAATAACATGTGGAACCTTGCATTAAGGACACTTAGCAAGCATGAAAGAGACCACCCACCTCTTATATAAGCCTAAAATTTCTCTCTCTTCCATTATTTCCTTGTGGAACACTCCCTATGCTCTCTAGACCCTCTCGGCCCTGACTTCCTTTACTCTCCCCTCACCAACCCGGCACACCCTCACTCTTGCTCACCCTCTCGCTACCATGTTTCTCTTTCAATCCCTCTCGCTTGTGTTGGTGTGCAACGAGGTGAACCCAGGACGATTTCCATAGTGGTTTTGTGTGTGAAATCAAGGCAAGTAAATTTATAACTCGCCGACTCTTAGATTGTTCAATACAGTATGCATGTTGGTTCTATTGAGCTAGATGATGTTCTTGAACAATGGATTTGTGCCTATGATGGGTGGATCATCAGATCTAAGCTGAGAATTGAGAGTGCCGTGGGAGATTGGGTTCGATGTTGTTTTGTAGGGGCTTAAATGTTGTGAATGTTGTCCCGATGAGAGAAATTGATGTCTTAGCATGTAGAGTAGGTGGAAATTGAGGATCGATTGCTAAGATTTTGTGGTAGATGAAGGTACTGATGAGGATGGCATTTGGTTCAGCATTGTGATGTACCAAAGTGTTTCATTTGATGTTCCAATGGGATTGAATAAAGTCCTTGGGGTAGAGTGAGTGGAACTAATGGACGAATTGTCAAATTTAGTGACGAACGATGATGGCCAAGAGAAATATGGCTCGGCAAGAGAGAATGGTCCACCAAGGTGGTTTATAGGTTATACTTAGGCTTGATTGATATCCTTAGAGGTAGAATAAGTGAGATTAGCGGATGGATCATTGAATTGGATGGAAATGGAGGAGGGCCGAATAGCATATGGTTCGGTTTTGGGTATCATAAGACCTAGACTACTTGTATAATGTTCTATTTGGTGGGTTTGAGGTCCTAGGTGTTAAAATATTGATATTGATGAACAGAGTCTATAGGGGGTCGGCAATGGTGCTCGGCTGTGGGCCCTATTGGGGTGTTAGTTCAATTTTTGTGATGACTTGTTACTTTGGCATCTTGAATGATTATCCTGAACATTTATTATCTTGGCACTACATTGTGAATAGCATTGAGCAGTTTATGGCCACAATATATAATATTTGATGTTCAATGTGCTTAAAAGTGTTACATAGCACCGCAATAAACATGTCATTGGACCTCATTTGAGTAACGAATTGAAGATATCATCCATGAGTAATGCGATGAAGCCTCGTGGGAGTCAGTATTGGAAATTGGGTTGCTTTGCCGTGTGTATTGGAGAGGTCCCTTACTATCTGTATTTCAGGGAAGCCTCGGAGTGAGATGCCTATGGTACGTGGTGCTCTAGAGTAGTCCAGTTAGCAACCTGAAGGGACCCACATGGCCGATCAACAAACCGGTAGAGCCACTACATGGTGTGGACTTGAAATGCAATTATTGATAAATTTTCATGCATATGGCATAAAAATTTATCACCGAAAGTAGTGTGCAAACTCCATATCGAATCTATTCAATCCTATCGTGATGTTGAGCATGTTTGCTATGATTTTGATATGTCTAATTGTTGGCTAGTTAAGTTTTTACTCATTAAGCATAGCTCATTCTTGTTGAATTGCGTTTTTTCTGATAACTAGTAGCATGCCATTGATTCTAGCAATCCCTATGGTACATTATGGCATGCCAGTATACCTTACTAGACTTGGAAGGAGTACGTGGATCCGAGAGTTTTCGGACGTCCAGTTTAGGAAGCTGTTAGTTACTACATGGATAGATGTGGGAAAAGATTGGGTCTTGTTCTTATCGTTTTGTTTCTCTTTTTGTAAGAGCCTACGATGGAAATCTGGTGGGACCACTTCTACTTTTGTAGGATAACGACGTCGGAAATGGCGGTGTGTGGAGTAGTCAAGTTGGAAGGTATGATGGAAGGCCAAGCAAGTATCTTTCGGTGGCTATAGTGGTAGGGTGGTAGTTAAGTGTAATAAACCAATCTCCTAGAAATCTGTTAAAACCGGTAAGTTTTATATGTGTGTGGTGCACTCGTTTGTAATGAGTAATAGAGAACTCTATCTTGGCCATACTCTTATTTGCTGGCGTGCTTTGTTATCTATTTTCGTATGGCTTTAATACTCTGTGTTGATATCGTTTTCGCATGCGCCATGTAAAATGAGTAAGTAAAGAATAATAGAGCCGCGTTTCAGGTACGGTGATGCCCTGGGACGTTACAAATGTCATGTCTCAAAACGTTTTGAATAGTACATCATCTAGCGTAATGACCGGATATAAGTGAGGCCACGTTAGTATTCTCCTCAAACTTTATATTTTGCATCCTGACAATCAGTAACTACTCAAACAGAAGAGGACACCCATGGACGCGTAACATTTCATCGCCGGACTCAATTCATTGATCGTTTGTGCTGACTTTTGATTTTGCGTGATGCTGAAGTTGATTTGTTAACATAATCTTCACTTTATAGACTTGTTCAAAAGTTCCTAGAACCGCGTCAAAGCAAATCGCGTATGTGGAGAACAAATAAAAATTAATTTGAGGTATATCTGTCTTGAGTACCGATTTATTTTGATTTTTGTTTTTTTTTTATATGGTTCGGATTTTTTATGAGACGAAAATTAATTTAGATAAATGTGCCACGAGATACCAGTCGGGATTTCCTGATGGTGTTAAACCAACAGGCAATTAATTCTCGCTCCCACTTTGCTTTTGTTTCACCTACTATAACAAAAGTAATACTCAAATCCTTGTTTAAGTCTCTCTCTATACATATGTATATGTGTTCCCAGAAGCAAGATTTCCATGCTTAAATAACTGAAAACGTGGTTGGCATTTTCCGTGGAGATCGTTCTTACCCTATAAACGACATCGTTTGGTACGACCTGGGTAGAACTTTTTAGCAGAATATGATTGTAAATCTCCGATAAGGACTTGAAAAATGGAAAAAAATTTCACATTGAACCTTCCCAACTCTTATCTTTAGAGGGTCATACGGCACGCCGAGTGTTGCATAAGACCAAAACACTCTCCGTCCATCTAATTCCTTCTTGACCAACTTGGAGATAGCAGCTTTCAAACCTAATTCATGATTCCATATGACCTTAGAGGAAAAACCGAAGTGGTGCCTGTGCAAGTGGGTTTAATGTCGGCCTTAAGGTCCACTATTTCTGCCAAATGATGGGTTCTAGAAGACGCAAAGCGGAACGAGTGATCTTAGGTTCGAATGAAAGAGGTCAAAGCATGTACGTTTTTCTTTCTGCAGACCTAATAAATTGCCGATTCTATGGAGATTAATACGCAGCATCTGAGTTTCTTAGTGGTCAAAAGCTCTTTTTTTTTTTTAGATCATATCGACTATCGAATTAAGCTTTCTTGTAAGTCAAACATGCATGATTTTGTAAGTAATGTCACAATTATTATCCACGAATTTGAGAGTGATTGAGATTTTTTTCACAAGATCATTCATGATCGTCCAAAGTCGCTGAGCTCGCTGTGGTTGTGCACTAAGATCGTAGGAAAAGACATTTTCCCCTAATCACGGTGCAATTAATTCACACGCATCGTGCTAAATGTTCGCAATTTGGAATGATGGGCTTATTTGAAAGGAAGTCGCCTTCATCTTTCGCATTCCAAAATTGGTAGGGCGCCGTGTCATTTTGACCTAACTAAGAGACACAAAAGTTAGTATGGATCAGACGACTTCATCCTTACAATTTTTCAATTCTTATTTCACGAGAAAATCTGTTGTCATTCTAAGTATAATCATTAAGCAGATATGCGTCGTCATCCATCCATCGACCATAATTTAGCAAAACAATTAGTGTCTGTTTAGTAATGATTGTGATTCTCTAATTCTATTTCTTTTGAATAAAAAACGACATGAAAATAGGTTTGAGTACCGTAACGATCCTAATTCTAATTTGATTTTGATTATGTTCTCGAAACAGTTTTAGACACAAAACACAGCGATTTACGAAAAAAAGTTGATTTAAAAAAAAATCACTTTTTGGACAATTTACAAAAACAGAACAAAGTCTTAGTTTTTAAAAAAGCATTAAGTCCACCATGGGACATTCTGAACTTAAAAAAATTAAAATTAGATTTGAAATTTACCACAACCAATTTCCTCAATACGTTCTTTTTAAATTAACAAAGAAAAGTTAAAAAAATTTAAAAGGGGCTAAAATAAACAATTTTAAAAAAATTCAAATACTGAAAAAAAATTAAAATGAAAAGAAATTAATTTTTTTTTAATAAAAAATTTTATTTAAACAAAAAGATACCAATTTTTCAATAAAAAGAACTCTTCGCCACATTGGTTTTGCCAGGAACAAAAATTTTGTGGTAGTTCCAAGTGCTCTGTGCAATTCTCTAAAATTTTCCAAGATATGAATAACAAAAAAACAATCTTTGTAAGAATTACTTTTCTGGACATTAAATGTTACGCCCGACATTGCAACTATCCTTATCTTTTCCATAGATATGTGCACAGATTTTTCTGCATTTTTGTCGCATAAATTACATGTCTACGTTAGTATGGGCCTTTTGGTTTAAGTTTTGGAGAAATTCCTTGAGACAAAATGCACAAACGCTTTGAGTCAACAGGGATTTTGCAAAATATAAGTAGTGCTTTGATAAGAGGTATTTTAAATACTTGGAAAGCAACTTTGCGTAAATGTCATTTGGAAAGATTACATTTGATAAAGGACTTTATTAATTTCTTTTTTTTTTCTCTGAAAATTTTTTAAACTACTTGTTTGATGGCACACTAGTTATTGAAGCCTTTGGCCAACTGCTGGCGACCAGAATCTAGTCACTAGTCGGGACCTTGTTCTGGGGCTCCGCAACACCAAGTAGATTAGTCGTAGTCACGATGTTGCTTGGGTCATGCGAACCCTAGCCAGGTTTGCGACTAACTCGTCGACGTGATCGGTGGAGCCTTCACAGACGATCGACCTTATTGACAAAAATTAGGGTTTTTAAGGATTTTTCGAATTAAGAAAGTTAACGAGGACAACAATTGGAAGGAAAAATTTTATTTGGCATTCGAAAAAAATGCAGCTTTTTAAAAGTACCTCTAGACCTAATTTGGGTCAAAGACAATTCAAGGACTTTTGGAAAATGTAATTGCATTTGATCAACGAGACTTTAGAAGGTTAAGAGACTTAGG
>JAGVVM010001976.1:0-30873 GCA_019149425.1 Psidium friedrichsthalianum
ACCGTATTTTTTGATTTTATCCTTTTTTTTTGTTTATTTAAAACTGGAGAACAGACGGGTCTGTGTTGGGTCTCTAAACCCGATTCGAGTTAGACTGAGCCTAGGTCTCCACAACCCGGGCCCTCATACTAGCAAACATGGCCCTGTTTGATTTGGGCTCCCACTATCGGGACCCTAAAAAAGAAAAATTAATTAAGACCTTAGGTTAATGGACTATCAGGCTAATTAAGTGACTAACCTAATACAAACTCTCCCAAGCCATACCAATTCACAACTTTGATTTGTTCAAGCAATTTAGAATTCGGAGTTGCCACTAACCATTTTTAGTAGGTTGGTTAGATACCTAAATAAAATAGCGGGAGGACTATTCTATTCCTACGAACTAGAGATTAAGGGTTTGAGAACTTGATTACACTAACTAATCAAAGCTAATGCCCTTTCGATACCTTAGCTTCATGAAAATCCTAGGTTTGGCAACTCAAGCTTGATTAGTTTCACCTTAAGCTCAAATGAGGTTTTTTTTTGTTTGTGTGTGTGTGTGTGTGTGTGTGTGTGTGTGTGTGTGTGTGTGTGTGTGTGTTGTTTTCACTTTCCTGAATACAATGCATGAATGCACTGAATGCATGAGTGAACAAAAATGAATGCAATGCAAGAAATGCAAAAATTAAGATTAAGTTTCCCTATATGCGAAATTTAAATAATCAATTAAACATGCAAAATGATGTGACATTAACGCAACTATAATGTAACATGCAAAACAATGTGCTCTAACTACATGAATGACGTGGCATAATGACTGGGCAAATGTGACATGGCAATATGCATGGTTAATGACATGGCAAAGTATGATCTAAACTACATGATATGGGAATGACCTTTTTTATTTTATTTTTTCGGATTTAAGAGTGGTTATGGGAAAATATGCTCTAAAAATGTGATAACATCCAATGTCCGCAAGATGAGGCCATCCAACTAATTTGATAATCACGAGATAATTATCTAGAGCAGAAATTATCCACAACAAATTAGATATTATCCAATTCAGGCAACAAAATTTTTAAATATTCTGAAGATAAGAATCGTTACCAAGTTTGACAAATTCGATCACCAAATTTGAACTTCAGGCTACCTTGTGGATAAAGTTTGCTCAGTTTGGTGGGGCTTCTGGGATGCCTCGATGTCGTCGCGTGCCTCCGTCCCTCTCTCTCACGTGAATTTTGAATCTCTCCCTCTCTAATTGCTTTCTTTGACAATAGTCTTGCAAGGAGACAAAGGATGTCGCTTGGACTTAATTGAACTTATGGAACTCGACGTAGGGGAGTGTCCGGGATTAACTCGTGGCTAGACTGACGGCACTTGTGAGGAGCTTTCGAATGGTGCCCGACCAAGGTGTGCAAAAGCTATAGGGCAGTATACAACTGGATGACCAGGTGTGTTTGTGAAAACAAAAGTATTTTCTCTTATTGTTTGGTCAAAGTGGTGCCTCGGCTAAGTTGCCAAATACTGTTCCCTTAAGGTCCCCAACTACCAACAAGCTGATACCAGGCCAAAGCATGCTTCCCCTATACAAAGTGGAAAGTGATATGCCATGCCTCCATGTATTATACAGCAACCACCATTTTATCCCCTGAACAAGTGCAAGAAGCGATGTATAAAGCTCGCTACGTGTTTTCTCTGAAAGCAACAATGAAGGTTCTGACGTATCTGGAACATCAGTCACCACCATAGGCTCTGTCTCATTCTGCAAATGCCTCATCTCAACTCCAGGAAGCATAACTTCATTTACGTGGCTATATTTCATATCACCATTGCCTTTCAGTTCTTGATTCCGGTACCCAACAACCTTTGCTGCTTGGTTAAATGCTTTACCCAATGATTGCTTCTCTATGGAGAACAAGCTTTTCTTGCCAGAATTTTCCTTCCTAGGTATGTCAGATGCTTCTTTTGATGCAGCAACCAATTCACTATTCACTTGCCCATTATCATTTTTCCCTTCGATATTGGGATCGTCTCCAGGCTTAGATGATGTCAAGAGAGAGTAAAGAAATGCCGAGAAAGAGGATGTATCAGAACCACTGACTAAATCTTTTGAACCCTCTTCTCTAATTGAATCTAGTTGGCTTGTTCTAGAGTCGCTGTCATTATCGGCGGATTGAGAGGGAGCAGAGGGCTTGGAGGAGGGTTTATCAGAGATTGGGTTGAGAAGAACAGTGGTGAGGCCAAAGACGAAGTACACAGCTTTACTCCTCGGCGATCCTTGCTTACCCATTTTCAAGACAAACAGAATCACTCCCGCACATACATTATCCAAGAATAGTACGATGAACTTCCCCCGCCATATTCCCATTTTCCAGAAAAAATCAAGAAAAATCCCAAACAAAAGGGTCAGGATTCCCTTCTTGATTTTCTTCTCCTCCCACTGAGCTCACCTTTTCTCTCTCTTTCCTTGTTGCAGGAGGTTCAATTGGAGGAACAACTGTCACGCCCCGAACCTCCACGAACGCGCGATATCTGCACGACGACGGTCGATACATGCGACATCCTAGGACTGTCGCCGACCCAAAAATCTTAATATCCAAATAAACGCTAGCGAAAGCGATACATTTTCCCTGACAACAAATGAGCAAGGACTAGCACAACCATAACACCTCATATATATATATACATAATCTCAGCTCCATATTACACAGTTCAAAACTTTTGCCGTCTCATTACAATCCATTGCTCGACCTTTACAACAAAAGGCTCTAGGTTAGCAAGGTTCTCAACTCTAATAGCGAGCAAACCATACAAATTTCTATCAAGGGGCTTCTGCATCCACCCTACTCATTATCATCTGTCCCACCATCTGGTCCAGGAAAAGACTGAGTCTCTAGATCAATTTCCTTCGGGATCCCTTGTCTTACTTGTATTATATTCACTGCTGGGGATGGGTTTGAAAAATAAGGGTAATCACATATGAGAACAAATCTTAGCAAGCTAACCTCTAAATCCATTCTCAGAATACCGAACACCCTCAGACCCAACTTCACGCCTCATGCAAGCTCTCAAACTACACTTTCAATTTTAAATTGCAGAGCCAAGAAAGGTCAAGGGCAACACCCAACAGAAAACTCGCCATAACCCAAAATGACCAAATAATTATTTCCAAGCATACGTGGATAATTCTCAAATATTATTTTGAACATGAACACAGGCCCCAAATATTTGAAATAGCAACATAAAATATCGCTCGGGCCTGATTTTGCATAAAATGCTCCAAAATATATTTTTCAGTATTCGAACCTCGCGGGACCCACATCAACCACCACCAACAACATATATTCAGCCAAGACAGCAACATACCAAGCTCAAATAATATATCATAGCCTCACCATAGAATCGATTTGCTCAAATATGCTAATTCTGGCAATTTTTCCTAAATCGATTTACCTTGAATCGGACCTTAGAGCTAGTCAATGGCATATACAATATTCTAATTGAGAAATAGAGGTTTAACTTACCTGATTAAGGCTGACACGGAGCTGAGAAAGCGGTGGAAGCGGCGGCGTAGGGCAGCGACCGAAAAAGCACGACGGATTACGATGGATTTAGTCTAAACCGGGGCTGATCAAGGCTGAACGGGGTGGTTCTCAAGCTGAAAATCAATATTTTCACATGAAAATGAGCTTTAGGGATCGCTGGGGTCAACATATATCAATGTGAGCCATATGTCAAATTCGGGTAACAGAAAACTGGCTCGTCGACTAAAATGGCAAAGTAGATTTGAAAGGCCAAACGAACTCAGATCGAAGTGATTCAAAGTTTTGTGAACTCACCTTGGTCGTATTTGAAGGGACCATGAAATACCAAAAATCACGAAAATCCAATAGTCGTATTTCCGTCGGTGGCCAATTGAAGTTGGCAGTAGAAATCTGGAGCCAGTACATAGAGAGAGAAAATCTGAAAATTTAGAGAGAGAGAGAGAGAGAGAGAGAGAGAGAGAGAGAGAGAGCATATTTATGGCTTGGGCTTAATTATTTGAGTCACTATTCATCGAAAATGACATAAAGCTGAACGAATTGACTGATTTTTGAGCTATCAGTGAATTTTCAGACTGATAAGGGTTTGGGCACCAATAATTTCGGTCAAACTAGTCAAATGGTTAAAAAGATGACCAAGAGACATTTCTTGAAATTCGTGAAATTTCAGGACCGGTAGAAGCTCAATCGGTGTTGATTTGGCTTAACTGCGATCGAAAAATAACTCGGAATGCCACCAAACAAATTTTTTAGCCTCGCTAAAATTACTAACACTCTCTAGCCATGGATTCTAGTATAAGATGGGAGCGAGATGGAAATTTTCAATTTTTCCCTTTTCTTTAGACATTTCAATGCCAAGCTGCCAATTCTCGTCTTTCGAGGCGACATCCAATTTCAACTTCCGTAACACTCTTAAGAGTCGATTATCTTATTCCGAAACTCAATTCACGGCTTCATTCATAAGACGACAGCTTTAAATAAATTTTCAAACTAACGAGTGGCTTTTAGGAGTCACGCGTATCGACCATTTGATCAATGTACTTATATTCCTAGTTAGCCTTTTCTCTTTGGTTAGTCATTTTAGAGTGACGAGTTCCGAGTGAGATTCATTTATAGCGCCTCTATGAAATAACCATTATGTATTCAAATTCGAAAAAGGGAATTGAAACTCAGGATGTCACAACAACAACAGGATTTTTGATGGTCGATTTGCTAGGTAGCACCAATGGAGCGGAATGAACAGACATGGATGGTCTTCCAGCTGAAGTGAACCTAACTGATGTAGCGTGATCTGCAAAGTTTCGATCTAACGCGGGGAAGGAGATCTGTTGGGCCTGGAGATGAAATCGCAAGCAAGGCGGTGTTGCTGGAGTAGGAAGCAGGGGTGAGGGAGATCTTACCGTCGGCGTCGGCGTCGAATTGGTTGAAGACCTTCTAAAGCTCGCACTCACTCGCGTTCTTGAGGTTGAGGTTGGGAGGCTTAGACTGGGTTTACCGCAACCCCCTAAAGTGTTGAGCTAATGTAGCAGAAGTGGGTGAATTGACGTAGCATGTTAAGTTGCCATTGATGGCAACAAGGCCTGTAAAGATCTTCCGCAAAAGGCCGTTTCTTGGAGAAGCTCCATTAATGGTGTTGCACATAAGTTCAAGGGTTGTGCGAATGGATCATTGTACTGAACAACTTTTGCATACAGTGTTCTCAAGTACCTCTTGAGCTTTGATGAACTTTTTAGTCAACTGCAAGTTTTGAGGTTTTCCTCAACTTTGTGAGACCATGAGGCTCCAAAGCCACGCCCTCCCTTCTTCCCAGGATCCTCTTGTTTGTCTTTGAAGGATTGCTCCATCGAAACCACAACCCCAACCATTCTTTCCAAAAACTTTCCCACTATTTTTATCTTCACATATGATAGTATCCAAGGTCTCAACTTTCTTGGCTTTTTCCCCTACACTTTTATAATACTCTCCACTCCCCTTCACACCTTCTCTCTCTCACGTGTAATATCAGTATGGACCCATTTTAATAATGGTCACTCCTTTGACCTTTTTTGTTTGTGCAAGGCGTCTCTTCCATGTAGGTGCTTTGGATTTGTAGAAGTGCAGGTGTCCTCTGATTCTCGAGCGTTGCTATGTCTTCTTCTCTATTCGTATCGAGGCTTTCGCCTTTGTGAATTAATCTGCAAGTGACGTTTGACAAGTTTTCAAACTACACTCACCAAGACAAGTCCAGGCACACCAGTTCATCCATCTTCAGTCTCCCAGGGCACTATGACTTTTTCTCTTTTGACTGTCCACCCCGATTTCTTTTTTTTTTTTTTGTTTTTTTTTTTTTTTTTTTTTTTTTTTTTTTTTTTTTTTTTCTTTTTTTTTTTTTTTTTTTTTTTTTTTTTATTTTTTTTTTTTTTTTTTTTTTTTTTTTTTTTTTTTTTTTTTTTTTTTTTTTTTTTATTTTTTTTTTGTTTTTTTTTTTACCCTTTAATCATGACGGACACATTCCACTTTTCCAGAATCAATTCTTCTCTCTTGTGCGGGAATCTGCCCAGAGAACCTTTTTTTGGGTGGAGCACCTCGCTTTTCTCTGCATTTCTCTTTGCATCATTGGTGGAGGATATGAGCTTAAATTGACGGACGTTCGCTCAGAAAATCAGAATTTGATAAACAAGAGAGAAAATGCAGAGAAAAGAGAGGTGCCACCAAAAAAAAGGTTCCTCTGCAGATTCGGCACAAGAGAGAAGAATGATTCTGGAAAAAGGGAATGTGTCCGTCATGATTAAAGGGAAATCGTGAGTGGACAGCCAAAAAGAGAAAGTCATAGTGCCCTGGGAGACTGAAGATGGATGAACTGGTGTGCCTGGACTTGTCTTGGTGAGTGTAGTTTGAAAACTTTGTCAAACGTCCACTTGCAGATTAATTCAACAAAGGCGAAAGCCTTCGATACGAATAGAGAAGAAGACATAGCACGCTCGAGAATCAGAGGACACCTGCACTTCTACAAATCCAAAGCACCTACATGGAGAAGAGACGCCTTGCACAAACAAAAAAGGTCAAAGGGAGTGACCATTATTAAAAGGGGTCCATACTGATATTACACGTGAAGAGAGAAGGTGTGAAGGGGAGGTGGAGAGTATTATAAAAGTGGTAGGGGAAAAAGCCAAGAAGTTGGAGACCTTGGATACTATCATATGTGAAGATAAAAATAGTGGGAAAGTTTTTGGGAAAGAAGGTGGGGTTGTGGTTTCGATGGAGCAATCCTTCAAAGACAAACAAGAGGATCCTGGGAAGAAAGGGAGGGCGGGCTTTGGAGCCTCATGTCTCACAAAGTTGAGGGGAAAACCTTCAAAAACTTGCAGTTGACTAAAAAGTTCATCAAGCTCAAGAAGTACTTGAGAACACTGTATGCAGAAGTTGTTCAGTACAATGATCCATTCGCACAACCCTTGAACTTATGTGCAACACCATTAATGGAGCTTCTCCAAGAAACGGCCTTTTGCGGAAGATCTTTACAGGCCTTGTTGCCATCAATGGCAACTTAACATGCTACGTCAATTCACCCACTTCTGCTACATTAGCTCAAACACTTTAGGGGGTTGCGGTAAACCCAGTCTAAGCCTCCCAACCTCAACCTCAAGAACGCGAGTGAGTGCGAGCTTTAGAAGGTCTTCAACCAATTCGACGCCGACGCCGACGGTAAGATCTCCCTCACCCCTGCTTCCTACTCCAGCAACACCGCCTTGCTTGCGATTTCATCTCCAGGCCCAACAGATCTCCTTCCCCCGCGTTAGATCGAAACTTTGCAGATCACGCTACATCAGTTAGGTTCACTTCAGCTGGAAGACCATCCATGTCTGTTCATTCCACTCCATTGGTGCTACCTAGCAAATCGACCATCAAAAATCCTGTTGTTGTTGTGACATCCTGAGTTTCAATTCCTTTTTCGAAATTTGAATACATAATGGTTATTTCATAGAGGCGCTATAAATGAATCTCACTCGGAACTCGTCACTCTAAATGACTAACCAAAGAGAAAAGGCTAACTAGGAATATAAGTACATTGATCAAATGGTCGATACGCGTGACTCCTAAAAGCACTCGTTAGTTTGAAAATTTATTTAAAGCTGTCGTCTTATGAATGAAAGCCGTGAATTGAGTTTCGGAATAAGATAATCGACTCTTAAGAGTGTTACGGAAGTTGAAATTGGATGTCGCCTCGAAAGACGAGAATGGCAGCTTGCATTGAAATGTCTAAAGAAAAGGGAAAAATGAAAATTTCCATCTCGCTCCCATCTTATACTAGAATCCATGGCTAGAGAGTGTTAGTAATTTTAGCGAGGCTAAAAAATTTGTTTGGTGGCATTCCGAGTTATTTTTCGATCGCAGTTAAGCCAAATCAACACCGATTGAGCTTCTACCGGTCCTGAAATTTCACGAATTTCAAGAAATGTCTCTTGGTCATCTTTTTAACCAATTTGACTAGTTTGACCGAAATTATTGGTGCCCAAACCCTTATCAGTCTGAAAATTCACTGATAGCTCAAAAATCAGTCAATTCGTTCAGCTTTATGTCATTTTCGATGAATAGTGACTCAAATAATTGAGCCAAAGCCATAAATATGCTCTCTCTCTCTCTCTCTCTCTCTCTCTCTCTCTCTCTCTCTAAATTTTCAGATTTTCTCTCTCTATGTACTGGCTCCAGATTTCTACTGCCAACTTCAATGGCCACCGACGGAAATACGACTATTGGATTTTCGTGATTTTTGGTATTTCATGGTCCTAAATACGACCAAGGTGAGTTCACAAAACTTTGAATCACTTCGATCTGAGTTCGTTTGGCCTTTCAAATCTACTTTGCCATTTTAGTCGACGAGCCAGTTTTCTGTTACCCGAATTTGACATATGGCTCACATTGATATATGTTGACCCCAGCGATCCCTAAAGCTCATTTTCATGTGAAAATATTGATTTTCAGCTTGAGAACCACCCCGTTCAGCCCTTGATCAGCCCCGGTTTAGACTAAATCCATCGTAATCCGTCGTGCTTTTTCGGTCGCTGCCCTACGCCGCCGCTTCCACCGCTTTCTCAGCTCCGTGTCAGCCTTAATCAGGTAAGTTAAACCTCTATTTCTCAATTAGAATATTGTATATGCCATTGACTAGCTCTAAGGTCCGATTCAAGGTAAATCGATTTAGGAAAAATTGCCAGAATTAGCATATTTGAGCAAATCGATTCTATGGTGAGGCTATGATATATTATTTGAGCTTGGTATGTTGCTGTCTTGGCTGAATATATGTTGTTGGTGGTGGTTGATGTGGGTCCCGCGAGGTTCGAATACCGAAAAATATATTTTGGAGCATTTTATGCAAAATCAGGCCCGAGCGATATTTTATGTTGCTATTTCAAATATTTGGGGCCTGTGTTCATGTTCAAAATAATATTTGAGAATTATCCACGTATGCTTGGAAATAATTATTTGGTCATTTTGGGTTATGGCGAGTTTTCTGTTGGGTGTTGCCCTTGACCTTTCTTGGCTCTGCAATTTAAAATTGAAAGTGTAGTTTGAGAGCTTGCATGAGGCGTGAAGTTGGGTCTGAGGGTGTTCGGTATTCTGAGAATGGATTTAGAGGTTAGCTTGCTAAGATTTGTTCTCATATGTGATTACCCTTATTTTTCCAAACCCATATCCCCAGCAGTGAATATAATACAAGTAAGACAAGGGATCCCGAAGGAAATTGATCTAGAGACTCAGTCTTTTCCTGGACCAGATGGTGGGACAGATGATAATGAGTAGGGTGGATGCAGAAGCCCCTTGATAGAAATTTGTATGGTTTGCTCGCTATTAGAGTTGAGAACCTTGCTAACCTAGAGCCTTTTGTTGTAAAGGTCGAGCAATGGATTGTAATGAGACGGCAAAAGTTTTGAACTGTGTAATATGGAGCTGAGATTATGTATATATATATGAGGTGTTATGGTTGTGCTAGTCCTTGCTCATTTGTTGTCAGGGAAAATGTATCGCTTCCGCTAGCGTTTATTTGGATATTAAGATTTTTGGGTCGGCGACAGTCCTAGGATGTCGCATGTATCGACCGTCGTCGTGCAGATATCGCGCGTTCGTGGAGGTTCGGGGCGTGACAGTTGTTCCTCCAATTGAACCTCCTGCAACAAGGAAAGAGAGAGAAAAGGTGAGCTCAGTGGGAGGAGAAGAAAATCAAGAAGGGAATCCTGACCCTTTTGTTTGGGATTTTTCTTGATTTTTTCTGGAAAATGGGAATATGGCGGGGGAAGTTCATCGTACTATTCTTGGATAATGTATGTGCGGGAGTGATTCTGTTTGTGTTGAAAATGGGTAAGCAAGGATCGCCGAGGAGTAAAGCTCTGTACTTCGTCTTTGGCCTCACCACTGTTCTTCTCAACCCAATCTCTGATAAACCCTCCTCCAAGCCCTCTGCTCCCTCTCAATCCGCCGATAATGACAGCGACTCTAGAACAAGCCAACTAGATTCAATTAGAGAAGAGGGTTCAAAAGATTTAGTCAGTGGTTCTGATACATCCTCTTTCTCGGCATTTCTTTACTCTCTCTTGACATCATCTAAGCCTGGAGACGATCCCAATATCGAAGGGAAAAATGATAATGGGCAAGTGAATAGTGAATTGGTTGCTGCATCAAAAGAAGCATCTGACATACCTAGGAAGGAAAATTCTGGCAAGAAAAGCTTGTTCTCCAGAGAGAAGCAATCATTGGGTAAAGCATTTAACCAAGCAGCAAAGGTTGTTGGGTACCGGAATCAAGAACTGAAAGGCAATGGTGATATGAAATATAGCCACGTAAATGAAGTTATGCTTCCTGGAGTTGAGATGAGGCATTTGCAGAATGAGACAGAGCCTATGGTGGTGACTGATGTTCCAGATACGTCAGAACCTTCATTGTTGCTTTCAGAGAAAACACGTAGCGAGCTTTATACATCGCTTCTTGCACTTGTTCAGGGGATAAAATGGTGGTTGCTGTATAATACATGGAGGCATGGCATATCACTTTCCACTTTGTATAGGGGAAGCATGCTTTGGCCTGGTATCAGCTTGTTGGTAGTTGGGGACCTTAAGGGAACAGTATTTGGCAACTTAGCCGAGGCACCACTTTGACCAAACAATAAGAGAAAATACTTTTGTTTTCACAAACACACCTGGTCATCCAATTGTATACTGCCCTATAGCTTTTGCACACCTTGGTCAGGCACCATTCGAAAGCTCCTCACAAGTGCCGTCAGTCTAGCCACAAGTTAATCCCGGACACTCCCCTACGTCGAGTTCCATAAGTTCAATTAAGTCCAAGCGACATCCTTTGTCTCCTTGCAAGACTATTGTCAAAGAAAGCAATTAGAGAGGGAGAGATTCAAAATTCACGTGAGAGAGAGGGACGGAGGCACGCGACGACATCGAGGCATCCCAGAAGCCCCACCAAACTGAGCAAACTTTATCCACAAGGTAGCCTGAAGTTCAAATTTGGTGATCGAATTTGTCAAACTTGGTAACGATTCTTATCTTCAGAATATTTAAAAATTTTGTTGCCTGAATTGGATAATATCTAATTTGTTGTGGATAATTTCTGCTCTAGATAATTATCTCGTGATTATCAAATTAGTTGGATGGCCTCATCTTGCGGACATTGGATGTTATCACATTTTAGAGCATATTTTCCCATAACCACTCTTAAATCCGAAAAAATAAAATAAAAAAGGTCATTCCCATATCATGTAGTTTAGATCATACTTTGCCATGTCATTAACCATGCATATTGCCATGTCACATTTGCCCAGTCATTATGCCACGTCATTCATGTAGTTAGAGCACATTGTTTTGCATGTTACATTATAGTTGCGTTAATGTCACATCATTTTGCATGTTTAATTGATTATTTAAATTTCGCATGTAGGGAAACTTAATCTTAATTTTTGCATTTCTTGCATTGCATTCATTTTTGTTCACTCATGCATTCAGTGCATTCATGCATTGTATTCAGGAAAGTGAAAACACACACACACACACACACACACACACACACACACATATATATAAACAAAAAAAAAACCTCATTTGAGCTTAAGGTGAAACTAATCAAGCTTGAGTTGCCAAACCTAGGATTTTCATGAAGCTAAGGTATCGAAAGGGCATTAGCTTTGATTAGTTAATGCAATCAAGTTCTCAAACCCTTAATCTCTAGTTCGTAGGAATAGAATAGTCCTCCCGCTATTTTATTTAGGTATCTAACCAACCTACTAAAAATGGTTAGTGGCAACTCCGAATTCTAAATTGCTTGAACAAATCAAAGTTGTGAATTGGTACGGCTTGGGAGAGTTTGTATTAGGTTAGTCACTTAATTAGCCTGATAGTCCATTAACTAAGGTCTTAATTAATTTTTCTTTTTTAGGGTCCCGATAGTGGGAGCCCAAATCAAACAGGGCCATGTTTGCTAGTATGAGGGCCCGGGTTGTGGAGACCTAGGCTCAGTCTAACTCGAATCGGGTTTAGAGACCCAACACAGACCCGGTCTGTTCTCCAGTTTTAAATAAACAAAAAAAAAAGGATAAAATAAAAAAATGTCAGAAAATAGGAAGTACGTAGGAAATTCCTCTATTTGCCTGTTATGTCTAAATTAGGTTTTATATGCTTGGTTATTGATATATTTGCCATGTGAATATTTAGGTGGAAAATTTGTTCTGTACTACATATCTCAGTAGATAAGTTAGCACAATAATTAGAGTTTAATTCGAAAATGCTCATTTTATCCTTTAATTTGTTGAACTTTGCTATTTATCTTTTTGAGTGAGTGCGTGTTCTAAATGCTTGATACATCAGGCTAATATCCCAATGTGGCAATCAAGGACTATGCCCATGGAGATGAAAGCCTATTGAGGCTTGGTGATTGAAGACTAATATCCAATTCGGTCCGTTTTTATATATCCAATCCACGTATAGGAGATGCATTCTTTAAATATCGTCGTTATAGATTTGGTTTTCATGTGTAAATTCTAGCCTAATATTTGCATGTTTTACCTGATTAAGTACTTATTACAACACTATCTTTTATGAATTGTCTATTAATCGTTCCCCTAGATGCTAGGTTAAGGATAAATAGGCAATTGTACGTAATGATAGAAAAATATTATATGCATGATCATTTAGCACTTGTTAGATATCTGGTAAGCTTAAAATGATATGCAGAATGTGTGATCACCTTAGGGAATATTAACTGGTTAGGTATCGAAAAGACGCTAATTATCTAGTTAACATAAATAAGTCCCGAACGTAGAAACTCTGATTGAGTAGGAATCAAGATGACACTCCCGGATCTCAATTGGTTTCTAACAGACATCAATAGGCTAGTGGCGACTCCTAGTAATATTTTAGGTTGCTAATTATGAAAACGAAATCCAACGTCACGCGAGATAGGACTTGAGAGAGTTTGTGCCATTGACCGATGGGAATGTCTCTAAACCTGTTGGACCCTCCGGAGAGGTTAAGGAAGGTTGTGACAAGAGGTTTAAGATATATATATATATATATATATATATATATATATATATATATATATATATATTTGGTACATTTCCCTAGAAATGTTCTATTGGTCGACAACCATTGACTTTGACATTTTAAAGATAGGAGCGGGAAGAAGTACTGGAGCCAACTATTTTATTCCGTTAATGAATTCTAAAGTACCATAATTGTTTTTCCTGTTTAGCTGGCTGATGATAATTATGTAGTGTTGGACTTTCACTTTGTATCGATCTAGAGGACAATCGATAATTCTGATTTGGCTGGAAAAAAAATTGATAGGTCTGCCTCACTAGTCACTAATTATTTATCTTGGTCTTTAACAATGGTTTGAGTCTTGGTTCCAGCTAGGTAACATGGATCGAACCTTGGGATAGTGACATTCTCCCTAAGGTAAGAATCAATGATGGCCTTTCAAAAATTAGTTGTGGGTAATGGTGGGGAAATTGGCTATTTAATTAAGTTAACTAACTTATCGTGAAAGCACGAGAACTACATTATTGTTGCAATCAGAATTAGGCAGGGAGACAATTTTGGCTTATGGATGTACTCACGCAATATCATCATAAGATAATCATTGAAAGTTGTAATCTCGCTACGCCAAATAGCAATCATGTATCCATGTGACTAATTATGATATGAAGTAAATGATCGGAGAACAAATCGATGTCAAATAGGGAGAAGTTCTCCGGCTCAGGCATGAGGACAGCGAGATCGGACACACTCAAATAAGTCCAGATGCATTCGCGGCAAAACTGCAGGTATGAAAACCCGAATCAAAATCATACATGGTAAGCTCGAAGCGCACCAAACATGCCTTTCATAAAGTGCAAATAGATGTGATAAGTTCAGCAAATTGAGTAGGAGAAGGCTCTCAGGCAATCGAAATAACATGGACCTATCAGCAATGTGCGCATATAATGAGCATATCCACACTATCATTGGAAATTCTCGGCCTAGAATCAAAATACCAGTATGTGCGCATATAATGAGCATATCAGTAATGCTGATGCAATACACTAAACAATTCGGTTCAATCACATATACGCCATTTACACAGAAAGGTGACACTTCCCTATGAACACACTAACAAGAATCAACAGAAGCCAAAATGAAATGCGAGCAAATTCTGAAATTCCATGTTTCGCAAATGAATGGACGTGATCAATACGGGACTTTGGCAAATTTTACAGAACATCGGAGTCAATTCACACATATCTAAATAGGATCGGTTCAGAAATAAGCATACGAATATAGGAATCAATTCGGTTTAATATAAACTCAGCAAAAAATACATCAAGATCGATTCAATTTTATACATGAGGTTCTCGCCCAACATTCCATGATGGAAAACACATGGATCTAGCTCAGAGATTTTATCAAACATATGATAGGTATCTCGGCCAACATGATTTTTGATGAAGAACATCCTTCAAAATAAGCCTATATGACAAAATTCGATCAACAATTTAGTAGTAGTCAAGGAGGAAATTCACCGTCAAGGCCTGAATCGAAGTACACACCGACCTAGTTCAGGAATTTCACATCGAACGCGTGATATACGGCAGAGGAGCATAGATGCAAAAGCAAATCCAGATTATCACAAAGGAAATGCAGCAATTTCAAATCATTAACCAGTATTCACACAGGCAGTAGCTAGAGCTCTCGACCTCCGCTTCGCGTCTAAAATAACAAGAAGGCAAGAGCTTATGTTCTCTAATTCAATGGAGACTGATTACCAGTGGTGACTGAATCCCAGAAGCGACGTTGTGGACTGGAAGCGTTCGGCGAAGGCAGTGATGACCGAGGCTCGAGCGCTTTGGCAATAGTAACCGAGAAACTGGGGCAAGCCGTCTCTGTTCGCACCGCAGTGGAAGTGGCGAACGGCAACGATCGGCGGTGAGGACTACAGAGAAAAGGAGAGAAGAGAGAATTCTGTCACAGATGTCCGGATTCGCGTGTGTTCAACCTCCTCGTCGGGGTGATCTTCGCTCAGCTCCTTCAGTGCGCGCCTGGTCTCGGTTTTGAACTTTCAGAAGGGGGTGGAGGGGTCCATCGACCGAAGCATCATGGGCCGGGCTCATCTGCAAACTCCATGGGCTTCAATCGAGGCCCAAATGGAGCTGAAGTGGACCGGCGCTTGAAAGGCGAGCCCGACTGTAGCTGAAGTGAAATGGATGGACTAGTGATTATTCTCATTGTGCTTATTATTATTACCACTCATCATTATCTATATCTTTTTATTTATCACTCATCATTATCTATATATTTTTATTTATTTAAATTTAATTTTCCACAGAAATTGCATGTTAGATTTTCGGGCAAAAAAAAGTTTCTAGAGTCAACAAACTTTTTCCCACTTTTTAACTGTTTTGTCACATCATAAAGAGACTATAAATTCAAAATGTCACCCCCAAATTTTTAATTGTTTAATGCAATTATGTCATATCTAACCAAACAATTGATTCAGTTGAGATCCCTAAACACTGCAGAATGTGCACTGAGAAGGAATCTGGTAGCTTGTAAAACTATTTACTGAAAATATTGACCTCCCCCAAAAAAAAAAGTATTTACTGAATGCTTTGGTTAGTTTTCTTTTAGGCTATATGTCTAGATGATGACCTACCTGGCTAACGTTGGCAACCTCAAGCCTGGGACGACAAAGAGTGCATTCCCTGATCCTGAAGATAAGAAGCCAGAGGCATTGATCCTTCATGTCCTTGGCACTGCAAATTTTTTCCCTGCAGTATTCTTTTCTTTGCTTAGATATGTAGAGTATGCGCACGATCGAGTTTTAGAAATTGTTCCTGCTCGATTTGGGCCTCTTCACTACCAGCTCAGGGACACTTCGCATTCTGAATATAAAAGAGGTTAATTAGACAAAGTTGATCTTCCTTACAAGTAATAGCACTTTCATTTTATTAAAAACATTCATCATATTCAGCACTTTTGTTTTTTTACATCTTTGATGGAACCTTGAACTCTTGCCTTTCTTTTCCAGGGAAGCAAACTCGCGTTTGGCTAAAACGGAGGTTAAGAAATCAAGAAATATAAGGGAGTGAGAGTTATGAGAAGAGAACCATCCCTGTTTGAAAACTAACTTTGTTTAACTATCTTATTGTTATGTATTGACAACTTCTTGTGTTTATACAAAGATCAGCATTTTGTTTCATTACGAAGCTTTCCCTCATAATCCGAAACACGTCGATAAAATAACTCATCATAATCAACCGGAATCTATCATTATGCCCAAGATAGGTCATAAAAGGGAAAACCCCGTATATAATAAAAACAAAAGGAGGAAAATAAAAGAAGAACATGGACAGCAATCAATGAACTAAATAACTTGTTCCAAAGATGATCAAAATCGAACAAAGTTTTGGCATCATATGAGCATGCCTTGTTCATCTTCTTAGCTTTAACACCGATGCTTGTTCGGGAGGAAACCTTCTCGAAAGAAAAGAAGAAGAAGAAGAGAAAATAGAGTGGCTGTGCAAAGCACAACTTCCTTGCCCTAACGATATAATGACGTCCTCATAAAGCTCCTCGTTCTCACAACCGTGACTCCCATGTCTACAACAATTGCGACTGTCGGGCAACTGCTTGCAACGGACAATATGGCAGCATTCTAAATCTAAATTTGAGGTATCAGCCAAACTCTCCAATGACCCGCGCTCTCGAATGGACAACTCCTTTAAAGATTTCAAGTGGATTAGACCTTCCAAACTTCTTAGTTTCAAACATTTTCTTGCTCAGAGCTCCTTTAGCTTACTCAATTTTGATACAATCAAATCGCAACAGAGTATCTTGAGCCTGGAAAGGGATCCCAATTCTTCAAGGGCTAAAGGAACCATTCCCAAAGTGATGACACTCTCAAATGAATGGGGGACATAATGATTCGAGGAAGTCTCTTCTAAAGGCATGCCTACTGAAAACCTTAAAAGCGTGATCGAGCTCCATATCCCGTACTTTGTAAGTTGAAACTTTTGTTGACTTTTCTACGGGCCCTTCACTACTTATTTCTCCCTCAATCCTTAGGACACTTTGGTCCCCAGTAGTTATGATAATCCTACTATGTGAACCGAACCAATCGCCTTTTTCTGCTAGATTTTTTAGTTGCTCTTTCCCATCCATGTTATCTAGAACAATGAGAAATTTTTTACTGCCATGGACTCTTTTGAACATATTGATCCCCTCATCAGTGTCATGAATTCGCTCGAGAATAGAACGACAATCAAGAAACTCGGATAGAAACTTTTTTTGCAAATATACCATACCATGGCGTTGTGAAAACTCTCGGATGTCTGAAAGGAAATTGCAGTCTTTAAAGTAACGAGACAGTTAGTTGAAAATGCACTTAGCAAGTGTTGTTTTGCCAATCCCGCGCTTTCCATGGACCATTAGAAATTGTACGCTTTCGGATCCCACATCCAACATTTTGATTAGAGAGCTTCTAAACGACCATCAACTCCAACTAGATTTTCAGTCACAATCTTTTTATTTCCCGCATTCAGCTTATCCAACACGGTTTCAATTACAGATTTTACCAAATCTGCTTGGCTGCAACAACGAAACAACCACGTTAAGAATGTGTTTTATATTGCAAAACTACACCCCAAGTGACTCAATTGCCCTTACAATTTGCAGAGATTACACAAAATAATCTAGACTTTTTTAAGTAACCATTTCATTCTAATATTCCTTACATGTCCACTGGCCCTTTAAACTTCTAATATTTTTCTTCAATACTTATGAAAACTACACAAAATCATCTTAAATTTCGGGTAGTAAATAACTACCACCATACATTCAACTGTTACACAATATATCCAGCACTTTTATTTGTTAAAACTGTTAATTGTCTATTAATTTTATGATTAGCATGTGTAATACATATGATTTTTATGTGATTAAAATAGTTTTTTCATCTCAAATTTTTAGAAAATCTCTTTTATCCTTAATAACAGTGAAAAATGAAAGAAATTTAGAAAACGGAAGAAAAATGAAAAGAATGAAATAATAATAATAAAAGAATAAGCTATGTTTTCACCAGCGATACCTCAAATAAATTGAATAGAGAAGAAAAGGAAATCTATAGAAGATAGTAGAAAAGTTTAAGACATTTATCCTTCATCTTTTTTCCAGTTCCATCCCTTTACCTCATTCACTGCAGTAAGAGCCTTTTTCCATGATTCTACTTCAGTGCAAAACTTTGTCCAGTGCTTTGAAAAAGCTTGGCTATATAAGTCTGTTTTGAGCTTGATATCATCAGATTTCATGTCCAAGAAAATGGGCAAAATCTCTTTATTCTCATTCAATTTGGAGGTGCACTCAACTATGTATGCAAGCTCTCGGAGGCACCAATGACTCAAAGCATACTTCCTAGAGAATATAGGAATGTAGATCTTAGAGTTCTCGATTGCTCGTAGAAGTTCATCGCCGATTCTTTCACCGACATGGAGGGATTCACTATCTCTAAAGACAATGGATCCCGGCATCATCCATGCCATGGTAAACAAAATCGGTGAATTCATGATGGGTGTCCACTCCTTGAAAACTTAGAAAAACCTCATAGGAAGGTCCTGATGATGCCCTCGAATTCATCTCTTTTGCTAGCGTATTGTGCTTCTTTGAGGTCCGCCTGAGACGGATGTAGAGGTGTATGAGGAGAGTGATCGAGAGCACAGATAGGCTGAGGATTCCAATGAGGACGTAGAGCTCGAGCCTGGGAAGGGGAGTCTTGGAGGTGAGCTCGTGAGGGGGAGAGCCATCAAGAGGTCGGCGTTCACGGTAAATTGCCAGGTTTCCAGCGGAACGAAAGAGCGCGAGAGTCAAAAAGGCTAAGGGAGCTCGTGAATGGATGAGACATGAAGAATGAGGGAGCTATGAGCAGGGAGAGAGTGAAGGATCTTCTATGGCGTTGTTTAAAGTGAAGGATCTTCTATGGCGTTGTTTAAAGTCTCGTCTAGCAATTTCGTTACGAAAGTGCCATTGTGTTGGATGATGACTTTTGTTTCGGTTGTATGGATGGTGGTGATAAATTGCAAAAAGGGAGAGTGGTGGGGTTCAGAATTTAGATTGAGAGAATGGGAATTTAAATGGTTTTTGGGGATGAAACCCTATAACCTAATAATGCGAAAGGCCGACTAAGTATTAACTGGTTCATGCATGAGTCGACAATGCAATCTTAGAATCCTGACTATGCTCCTATTTTGGTTTTCTTAATGCATCAAGAAACGAGTCAGAATCGAGTATTGTCATAAAACTATACATGATGAACTTAATCAAGGCGGATCCGAGATCTTAACTATGGATGATCAAGAAATATCTAGTATGCGACTCTGCTTGATTTTAAAATATTGTGATATCATAGTGGTGCCATTTATTATATAGCAAGAAAATTTTGGTTTATAGCAAGAAGAATTAATTGCTAATATCTTTAGTTTTCATACGATTGAAAATGAAGTTTTGAATAATAAAAGGGCACGCAGTGCACATTGTTCAGGAAATTCTTGTCCATTAGTCTCATTCAAAAGATATGTTGAAAAATTTAACGAGTCATCCTAAAATCTTTGTGGAAGTTTTGTTTGGTCAATTCATGGTTTGTCATCCTAGGAGTTTCCATGCACACACGTTTAGTTACAAATTTAACATCAGAGATTGATAGCCTTAAAAATAGAGGATGTAAAATGAAATCGTGATAAAAAAAAATGAAGATGATTTTTGAGTTTTTCTTTATTTGATTAAATAAGAAAAAGAAATTACGAAATCTTATCAGACTTAACATCTACATCAAGTATGACCCGAATTCTTGACATTTGCGGCAATGTTCGTCGGACAAAAATCCTTAACTATATGCTAAACTATCCCTCTATCGCGGTAATATGTTTTACAAATCGATCACCTGATTGATGTGAATTGCTTGGTCCAAAAGGATGCTCCGTTCAGAGACTCAAGCATTTTGCATAATATGTGGCCTTTGACAGTAGCGGCCTTACCAGAATTCATTACTTAGGTCCGACCCCAATCGTATGTGTGGCTCGATGCCAAACTCGAATTTGGACATGTCGTCTGAGGTTTGAGCTCAACTCGACCAACTTTCATTAGGCTCAACTCGGTTAGTCTGGAAATATTGATTCCCAGTGAAGTCCAATATCAAGCTCGAACTAGAATTTCGGGAGCGTACTAATGTTGAATCTGTTCTGCTTTTACCATCGCTATTAAACAGATATGGAAAGATACGGGATGCGGGGACGGGGAAGTACTTCTGGATCTACGCCGCAACGAAAGATATTCGGCAACTTCCTAGCTCAAGCTCGACTCGATCAGTTATTCTAATTCAGAAAGAGAAGGAGCCGAGTCCGAATCATCATCAAGTCAATCACAAATAGGTCAGTAGCTTGACAACGCAAGCTCCAAACTTAGACGAGAAGAATCATCACTAAGATGAGCAATGCCGAGAACAGAGGTGAAAAGAGGCATCGCGGGAAATCGTTGAGGCATTCAAGAACTTACAGAGAACAAAAGTGCAGCAATGTGCCAATCAAGAATCTCAGGATAAAAAACGACCAAACAAAGAGATCTGCCAGTACTTAACCTATAACAAGCTTTACTTATTCCAGGTCTCTTTGAACTCGCATACGCATGTGTCGTTACCCAATCGCAGTTACTAAGGTTTAACCTTGGAAGCCATCGACAAATCTCTCTTTTTTAGCACAATGGTATCGGGGTTTTGTTTTCTTTCCTCTCAAGCCAGTGTTATGTTTTCACCAGTGCAATAAAAAAGGAGGGGATGCCGGGGGCTTGGAGAAGTGTTTCTGTATCGTCCCCATAGTGATAGATATACTGCACTTGGCATGTCCATAGTACGTTGTACAGTAGGAAACGGAAATTTCTTTGAACTCCCGGAGGTGCAAGCCACTTTGTGAATAGAAACATAAGTAAAATGAGAGTTATCCAAAGATCCTTCTCCAATACCCCTCAAGTATATAGAAAGAATGCTTTCATATGTAAAACAGTCAGCTGATAATTCCTTCAACTGAACAGTGGATGCAGGACGCAGAAACCAAATGAGGAAGTTGGTTTTCCAACAGTACGTCACTTGCTTCGCATGCCATCGGACGAGCCACGGTAGAAAATGCGATATAGCTCAAGGCCAACCCATGACACAGCAGTTTTAGCGTCTCTCCTGCAGAAATATAAGATGAAAACGATTCATCATGCTTCTGTGTGCAAAAATAAATCGCCCACCCCTTTTTGTTTTGCCAGCTTCTTTCACCTTGGCATACTACCATTACAGGAGTGTATCATGGCTGGTCATGCTATCATTTTTTCACATAAGTCAACAATTTTTTTGGTCAAACACATAATTCAACATTAAGAGTCAAGACTTCTTAAAAAGTTTTGAATGACAACTCTACACCCAAGTGACGTGGTGCCACATCACCTTTTGTTTTGCCAGCTTCTTCACCTTGGGATACTAACATTACAGCAGTGTATCAAGGCCGGTCACGTTCTATCAATTTTTCACATAATTCAACATCAAGAGTAGGACTTTGTCAAAGAAAAAGTTTTGACTGACAACTCTCCATTCTAATTAGCTGTTTTCATGCTACGCAAACAGCTCATCCAAGTAGATTTCGCAAGAAAATCAAGTCAATGGTCAAACTACAGAAAGGTTGTTTGTTACCTGGGTTGGAATAACTTCAAGTCGACCTGGGATATTACCCATGTCATGTAATTCTGCATCTGGACTTACGTTGTGCATTGTTTCTGTACCATCTCTAAAAGATTGAGTCAGAAGATCCTCCAGAGAACTCTTTTCCCTGGTGGATGAATCTGAAGATACCACGACATGACTGGGGGCAGACGCAGAGGTTCCAGATCGCTTAGGAGTCAGATCTAGACGCTCAATAATACGGGCAACACCAGCAATTCCAGCACTCATCTCACGCTGAACTCCCTTACTCAGCTCCTTGACTGAGCTGTTGCGTGCAATTATCTTCTCCTTCAAACCTCTAGTGCCCTTGGAGATTGACTCCTTGTATCTGAATACATATGTATCATAGGTTAGGGCTCTTCACAGAATCACTATGACAACAGATAATTCTCAAACATTATCCAGTTGCAAAATACTTTTACCTGGCGGTTGCAGAAGAGAACTTAGATTTTAAACACTCTGAGAAGGAGGAAATTTCAGGTGGACCAGGTTCCTGTGGGCTCTGATGACTGTTGAATTGTATCTGGCTCTGAAGAACTCTGTAAATTAAATGTCGATCGTAAGAACATCTTTAAAACAACTAATCCACAGAGGCACCACTCTGAAAATCAATCCCGCAAAGAACACCCATACCACATAGGACATTTTCCACAGGTGCTTACCATATATGAGAACATCCTACAAGTGTTTGCAGTTATCACTAGCACAGATAGGATAAAAAGCTACAGATAAATACTTCATGTGACATATCATCCTGCTATAAATCAAGATCGCGAAAAAATCTATTGATGCTTTCAATCAGTATGAGTTAAAGAGATATATACCGACAATAGAAAGTAGATTCATCAAAGAAGGCAAGACTCTGAAAAAGTACTCTCAAAAGATTCAATTTTAAACTTTCTACCTGCTACCAAAAGTTCCTCGGTTGACTGCAGCACTGGGAGCCATGTTTGCAATAGGCGGGGACATTGGGGATTGAGGACGAATGTTTAGACAGATTGGAGTTCCAGAAGTTAAATCGCTACTAGAAGATTCAACAATTAAACCTTCTTGTCCTTCTGTATTTGCCTGGTGTGAATGCCGCATGCTGGGTGAATTGTCCGGAGAGCTAGAAACACGTATTCTGGAAGAACTAAGTCCGGAGGATCTCTGTCTCTCCCTTCTGTGTAAATAATGAGCCCTGCTCATTGCAGCAGCTAAATGCTGTAGAACACGCTCATCAATATCTGAGACATCTTGTGAGGAAAGATCCTGAAGGAGCAAAAAGGGACGAAATAAGTACACACTCCTCTAAACTGCCTCCAAACAGCACTTGCGAAAGCGTAAGGAAAATGATTCTTATATGTAAAATACTTGTCCGATGCCAAAACCCTCATGGAAACTGATGACAGCGGTCGGTGAAGTGGTAGATCTGTTCCTCGACCTTCTCTTTCTTTCCTGTTCAACAGCACTGAGAAGCTCTTGGCTACAGTAAAAGAACATATCGATGAGAAGCGGTGCTTGATGAAACAAGAGCTTGAATCAATATGCAAACATCTTATTTGCTTGTGAGCTAGGTTTCAAATTACAAATGCAAGAATAAACCCGAGGAATAACCAGCCACTATGACTGCATACCTGCCAGGGTCCTTCAAGGAAAGTAATTGCCAACAGATTGGGCATTCTTTGCTTCTCTGTGACCTGTGAGAAAGTGATCTCCATTATTCTGACTGGATGATTGCCTGGATGTAATAGATTCACCACAAACAAGGTGGAACCAGAATCCCACATGGCAGGAAGCTTGCCAAGAAAACCATAAAACTAGAATCAACAAATATTAGGTTAGGCTTTACCATTCAAGAATGCATTGAAGGTGATACTCATGATTGCAAGTGGTAACCTGTCACAGGAAAAGGATAGAGACGACCCACTTAAAAAAATAACGTTGATTACACAGTACTTCTCACCAAAGAAAAAAAAGAAACGAAAAGAAACATAGGCTCAACAAAAGTAAGTTCAATGTGAAAATTGATTAATTGATGCAACCAAGAGAGAGTCGCACATTCATAAACAAGAAGTTTTTATTCATTCACTAAAAGATTAGTTAGGCTATTGAAACTTATCATTTCCCAAATATGCATCAGGAATTACAATAGTTGCTCCCAAATCAACAGGACCACACTAAAAGAAGGTACAGCGCAACCTCAAACAACCAGGCACACAGTTCCCCCGTGACCATACTTTTGGCCGACCAAAGAAAATCAAAAACTATCCTGCTCACACTTGCTAACATAAACTAACCCGTGTTTCAATTTGATTCTGGCAGAGCAAGAAGAAACAAATTAACCCATCAATGATCCCCAAACCTCCCCAAGTTCTACATCCTGTATTGAAGTAGATGGTGATTTTCAGACCATTACCATCATGTTCTAGATCAGGGGTAGCAGAAGTACGAATCTATCGGACACAACATCAATTCAACCAAATGCAATTCAGCCTCTCTCCTAACAGGATCCAACATATTGACAATTCCAACATCACAAAGCTCCACCACGTTCCCAAAACCACAGAAATCACTTCCACTACACTGATCCACCAGCGACACTACCATCAACCACACCAACAGAGAAAATAATATCAACCACTAAGGAACGGTAAAGCGAACGGTGATCATACGGTGGCGGGGTCCTGGGAGGTGAAACACTCGAGGCAGATGCTGCAACCGTCCTCGAAAACGTCGTCGCCGCCGCCGCCGCCGCCGTCGCCAGCCGCCGCAGAGGAAGACGAGGCGGTGAAGCTCGTCGGTTTCTCCAAGGAAGACGGGAACGACGCGAAATTCGCCATGGGAGGTGAGCTCATTGCTTCACAGAGAGGTTGTGGAGGAGGAGAAGGAGAAGGAGAAGGAAAGAACCCTAGAAAAGTGGAGAGAGAGAGGAGGGAGAGAGTCAAAAAGGAGAATTATGGGGGAGCAGCGGGACGAAGGAAAGGGCAACATCCGATTCAGACGCTTTGATGGAATCAAATACACCTTTTTTTTTCCATTTATTTCATCTCACTTTTTCATCAAATCTACAAAAAAAAAAGCATTTATTTCATCACCTTTTTTGTTTATCAAACCTCATAATTTAGGTCCTTTAATTTCAATTCAAAGGAGGGAAAAATAAAGGGACACTACCTTTCATTCAAAGTAATGTTTAATAGTCAATACCATAGACACATTCCATAATCTAGTGAATAAGACGATTTTACCTTTGAACACGTGGGGTACTGATTTACTTGGAAATCCACAATTTCGAACTTCGAGTTTGAGCTTAATTCTGATTTTTTGCTGAAGCTTGGCCTGTCTTAATAAAATTAAGTCGAGTTGAGCTAAGAAGAAATTTGTAAATTACATCGGCAAGTCCAATTCGAGATCGAAAAAGTTAAAGTCCAGGGTGGCCAATTATAGGGAAAAAAAAATGCTAAATTGCAATGATGCCATTGCACGAGGGTTAAGTCAAATTGGTTGTATCTAGTTAGTGCAAACAAAAACTAAATCTTTCCTCACCTTTGGTGTTTTACTTTTCATTAACTCAAAACTGACAAAAAGCCTTTTTCTAAAGTGGCCTTTGCTTAAAACAAGCAGCAAGCGCCGCACCTTTTGAATTTCAAGTTTAGGTTATCTAAATGAGCAGGGAAAGTGCAACATTGATTAAACAGTTTCAATAGAGCAAACTGAAAGGACGAGGAAATAAAACTATAGTGCTCGCAATGATATCCAATAGGAAAAACACTACAAGCGGTATAGTTTTGTGCGGTTCTCGCTTTGGTGTCATAGCTTTTCAACTAATTATCAGTGTAATAATTTCTGAAAAAACGTTCAATACATATGCCATGAAATTTAATGTCACATGTGGTTTTTTGGATGATAAGTTAATAAGTGACATCTTCCGAGGTCAAACCAATTAGGTATAAGGTCTTTATCAAACATTTCTTGCAATTTTTAATTTCAAATCAATACAAAAATTGATTTTATATATTGTATATATTGTCTCCAAAAAAAAAAAGAGTCAAGTGACAAGTAATAATTATATCTTGGCCATGATCACATAATTATTGCACTTCCCCTAAAATTCAGAAGTTTTTTTTGGCTAATTACTCTTTCGTCCTCTACTCGATTTGCCATTGATGTCACTTCACTTCTAAATCAAGGGTTAAGAAATCAAATCAATTCACCAACCCCACTTCCCTCCCCAGCTTTTATAACCGAAGCTTTGGAACTTTCATCCTCCGCGATCCGACGGCTGGAAGAAACTTCCCACTTCCGATCCAACGGTTCTCTATTTGGAATTGGATCTTCCCCACCAAAGCCACAATGGAAAGCATCGTCGAATCCGACGGAATTCGTCACGTCCACCGTCGTAAACTAAATAATGTAATGGGCCCTCGGGACCTCGATAATTTGTGCCACTTGCACTAAAATTAAGCAGTCGAAACTTATTCCTAGGGTTATATATCACGGACCGGAGATTTTCAAGGCCCGACAAACCGTATAGGTGGCCAAGATACGAGGCAAGCATGACATACGAGCCCCCTATTCCGAAAATTATCCAATTACAGGGGAACGGGGGAGTTTGCAGCGCTCTTACATGATTAGGGTTAATTTGTCCCGACTCTTTGAAAGCCGAGAGTGATTTCCCACCAAAAACTCGAAATATCATTGGAAAATTGAAAAAATTGTGAAAACAGAGATATTTAAATCTAAACCTCAAAATATAAGACTAATTATATTTAAAGGTTTCAATATTTTACATTTTTTTGGTCGGAAAAAACTCGACAAGTAAAGATTAAAAAAAAAGAATATTCTCACGCAAACATGCAGACATTTCCTGTCACCGGTGGGATCTTCTCCTTCGTGAATCGCACGTCGACCTCTTTTTTCTTTTTTTTGAACATTTTTCCTTTATATGGGTAATTAAAATATGGCTCGGAAATTGAGGTAAAGTCAAAAAAGGGGGAGAAAATAAAAGAAAGGAGGAAGCGGTGGGGTCATCTTGAGCGAGTGAAAATTCAAAGCACGAGGAAGAAGCTTGACTTTTGGAACCGGTACGTGTGAACGTGTTGGGTACAACGTTAACCTTTGGAAAATTTTGGCCGACGCGTTTGTTTTTTAGCCTTTCCACGAAAGCTACGGCCACCCGAGGTGAAAACTGATTTCAGGAAAGAAGGAAAGGGCCCGACAGACGGAGAAAACACGGCTCATCAATGCCCGGCAAGGGTCGGTTGGCCCTCGTAGGCCTTGATAGCAACCTTGGCAATTGTTCCCAACCCTTGTCGACGCCGCCACGTCTTATCTTGGGTGAAAAGCACGACAAAAAAATCATAAATCTATTACATTGATATCAATATAGTCATAAACTTTTCAGTTTGATTAATTTAGTCATAAATCTTTTTATATTGGTATCCGATATTTTGATCGAAAATCGCTAATATAGATGCCGTGGTGCCACGTAAAACGCCCGACACCGACGTGAATAATTTTTAATAATATATTTTAAAAAAATTATTTTATAATTATTTTTCCTTTTTTCCTGAAACTTTGGCTTTGGCTGGCAGGGTCGCCAGCAATCCTTGTCAACCCCCGGGTGAGGGCTGGCTAGCCAGTTTTGGTGAGGATCGTAGCTCTCGCCACATCTAGGTGAGGGCCCCCTCACCTAGGGCCATGGTGGCCACGCACAAGGCACGAAGGTATTCACCTAGGGCTAGCGAGGGTTGTCAGCGACCCTTGCTAACCAAAGCCAAAGTTTTCAGAAAAAGAAAAAAATAAATAATTAAAAAATAATTTTTTTAAAAAATATCATTAAAAATTATCCCCATCGATACTGGCTGTCCAACATGACATGACTGGTGTCCATATTAGTGATTTTCAATTAAAATTAGGTAAATGGAGATGTGAATGTGGTACAAATGCAAAAATATTTAGGACTAAATGGTCCAATTAAAAGGTCATGACTAAATTGGTACTAATGCAACAAATTTAAGGCTTTTTTCTTCATACTTTTCCCCTTATCCTCGCTCCCAATCCCACCCCCACACCCTAGGTATGGCCATGGTTCGGAATTGGCGGTTCCAGTTCCAAATTTGGAGGAACGAAGGTTTCCGAGCCGATTCTTGTCCGATTCGAAACCGGGCAAACTGTCGGTTGTTCCGAATCGATTTCGATTTTTTTAAGATTTTTGAGTTTAAAAATTAAAATTGTGAATGAATTTGTAAATAAATTGTAATCAAATTATCAAAATAATGAATTATGAAATAAAAGAAAATAATGAATTATTAAATAATGTATTATCAAATAAATGTAAGGAAAAAAAAAGGAGGAGGGGGTTGGAACTTAATGATTTATCATTAAGCGTCTACATATCTTCTTAGGGATAGAAGAATCAAAACCCATGTAGTTCTCTTACCTTTGATAACCATATATTTCATCCTCAAGTGTTGCTACCCGTTTCTGTACTTTGGTAGTGGTATTTGTATCCATCAAAAAATTCAGCTTTATGTATTATGATTTATCTCTTATTGTCTATATTGAACATTTGTCCAATCATCAATACAAGCTTGACGCTCCATCGTTCGGGAGTTAATCTTGAATGTGTTCATTCAAAATATTACCTCCAAGCTAAATACTTATTTTATCATAACTGTTGAATAAGGGATTACTAAAATTTATTTTGCAATCAGAACAAAATTTGGGCATTGAGTGGAATGCCTCTTCACACTCAATATATATGAAATTTATGCTTCCTTGAGATTCATCAAACTTAAAAAAAAAATGATTAGATAGCTCTCTATTTCAGAATTACTTCTTATTACTTCCTTTTCATTTTTTTGTCTATGCATCAAAAGTTGGTACCCGGCTACTATTTTTTATCTATGTTCTCACATTGTAAATCACTAGATTAAGAAGATCCACATCCACTATCACTTAGATTGTATGTTCTACAAAATTTATTATATAATTTTATTATTACGTTTTTAGCCCTTGTTTGTATAATCCTAATATTTACGGTATCAATTAAATGTAAAAACATTCATAATATGTATTCAAATAATCACCTAAACCATTTAATTTACAACGTGGATAACAATAAAAGCATCTAAATAAATAATAGGAATTTTCCTATAATAATGTACCCATTTTGTTCGCATGGTATTAATATATCACTTAATTTCTCATCATTTTCATTTTCTTTGAAAACTTCAACAATATTAATATATTCTATTAAAAATAAATACGTAGTAAAATAATAAACACCGGACAAAGTATAAGTTGTATCATTAAAAACTTTAAAAATATCTAAAAATTTTTTGCAACTATCTCATTCTTGTGGGTATAATTAATTTTAGATATATTATTTGAAATAAATGTACATAATAAATCCTTATATACAACAGTTGATTAAGCAAACTCGTAAGTAGAATTCCAACGATTTGGAACATCTTTTAGAAATCTTTTTGGTCTTTTTCCACTTGCTTTACAAAAAATTTTGAACTTCTTACATAAATATTGAATAGCTATTTTATAGGGTTGAGAAAAAAATTTGAAAAGTTTTTTAAACCATCATCTGTACCCTAAATTTAAAATACATGACAGTATACATCTAACATGAAAATATTATCCATCAAAAGCAATATTTATAAATCTTTTCCAGTTCAACAACTGAATTTGTATTTGCTATAGCATTATCAAAATCAATTAAAAAAATTTATTAAGTAAATAATGTTCTTCCAAAATTTGCCCAATTAATCTAAAAATATTATTGCCGTATGCCTATCATCAAGAATTCTAATTCAATAACTCTTTTTTGAATATTCCAATCATTATTTATCCAATGACATGTTATAATCCATATAAGAATTAATTTACCAATGATCACTCAAAATATTGCTATCTATATGGCACCATCCATGGTAAAATTAAGGGAGGGAAGGGAAAAAAAAAAAAAAAAGAAAATCTTTTTCCCTCTTTTATAAAGATTTTTAATTTCACGTTTAAGTGTATTTCTAAGAAACACGTTTTGCTTGTGGAGCACATACATTTGTATAAATTGATTAAAACCAAAATTTTCACCAAAACCAATGATAAATGTTTAACTAAAACAAATTACCTAATTTTTCTTTATAAGTTTTCTCCCCATTATGCTCTTGCCTGTGCCACTTCTACTTCTACTTGCCATTTTTTTAGATATATAAAAATATATGGTATAATACAAAAAAATATAGGGTATGAAAAAAGAATTTGAAATAGAAAATTATTAAAAGAGATAATAATAAAGAAAAATAAAAGAAATAGAGAACCGAGAACGTAATTGAGACTTAAGAGTTAGAGAGAATTTGAGAGAATTTGTGTGAAAAAATAAAAAAAATAGAAAGGGTATATTATAAAATTTTTTTATCACACAATTTGTTTTTTTAAAGTTGGCCCTCCAATGGCTCTCCAACGGCTATTTAGAGATTGCCATTGGTGTTCGGCGGTTTCGTTACGAATCGAACGATCGATTTGGAACCGGTGGTTCAAATTGTCGGTTTCCGGGCGATTCCGGTTCCGAACTGTCGAACCGGTTAGCAGGCTGGTTCTGGGTTTGATTGGGCCCGTTCCGGGCGGGTTTCAGGCCCAAACCAGCCCGTGGCCATGCTGCTGCCCACTCTCCTCATTTTTGGATTTTCTGTTTATTTCTTTATTTTTTGATTTGTTTGGAACGCAGAACGACTACACTTTGGGCTTTACTTCATGAGCTCTATCGGCTTGCCCAACTCTTACGTGGTCTGAAAAATTAATAAGACAAGTCATCTGGGACTTTTTGTCCCCTAAAGCTAACGAAGCTAGCATAATGTGTAAATCAACGAGAGTTTTGGTACTTAATTGCACAGAATGAAAGTTTCCGGACTCGTGCTATTAGGATCCGCTCATGATAATACGAAGTAAAGCGTAAAAAAGCGATACAATAAAAATAAATCAGACAACAGATTTTATCTGATTCACCTTAAATTAAAGACTACATCTAGCAAAGGATTATACTATAATTAGCACTCGCACCTCTCATTACATCCTCAAATAATATACGAAACATAATAAT
>JAGVVM010001977.1:0-36829 GCA_019149425.1 Psidium friedrichsthalianum
ATTGTAATCCTGTTTATTTGGAGCTTTGACAATGTACGTGGAGCTGTGAAAGATCTAAGGCGAATGCATTTAGTAATTTATCTGCTATAGAGTGTCGCATTAATGCCTAAAGTTATAATATAGGGTGGTGCATTCACTCTTAAGTCCATTCATGGAGTTAATTTGGAGCGGGCGACATAGTGTAAGCAGCTTAATGGCATGAGGCAGCATTGGGTATAATATAATCATTTACCTATATAGCATTATATCATCGGCACTATATAATTATCACAACCGGAACGCGCAAGGCTTCAAAAAAATATGATAAAAAAAAACAATTAACGCTGCTACCATGACTGAGTTTCTTTGTAGCAGTACAACTATGGGGCTTGCATTCGGATTCTAAGGATAGATCAATAACGTTTGATCACTTCATCGAATCGGATGTTCTAGCTCCTCGAGGCTTGTTTCAGTCAAAAAATGCATTTAATTAATACCTGCTTAAGGCATTTGGCATAGCCTCTTGCTCTTGTTTCTGCGATTTGGACTCAGAATGCAGCGGCGGGCTGTTCTCATATGTGATTATTTACCCACAACAAGAAACAAACACAAAAAAGCCCACGCGCAACAAAAACCGACCCAACAAAAACAACCATCTTAAGGAATCCATTAAAGAACCTCTGTTTTAATGTCCGATTGGAATAGTTTCTAGTTCCAATGTGTTGGCATTGTTATGGCTAATAAATCCTGAATGGAATTTCATATGGCTTATTGGGAAAAAGGTTTCATCATATGATCAATTTACGCGTTTCTGCTTTGGGGCGATAACGGCTTTCCGCTTACTGAGTCTATTAGGCTTGTTGTTCTATAACTTTGATCTTTTCTGCTATTGATCTTTCTCATTTTAAAATCATTTGCACAACGCTATAGGTACGCTACATACCTTTGAGGTGGGTGCAACTAGATGTCTACTAACATCATTATTGGTAATACTCGAGTCCAATTTCAGATTTCATGGCCTTAAGGGGCCGAAAGGGCCATGCCGTCAGAATCGCTTATTCGTGACTAGCCTCTTTATATGACTCATGGGGTATGAGGATCGTTTAGTTGATCTATCGTTGTTTACTATAAATAACGCCTTCGGCATGCTCATGTCAACCAAATTCCCATCGCTTAACTGTTGCAAGAGGATGGGTAGACACTCTCAAAGCTTCTTTTAGAGGCTGTATCATGAACTCTCCGCGGTGAATTAGTAGTATCGAATGCTGAACGCTATGGAGTCGTTAGCCAAGTAAGGTAGTGTCTTTATTTCCTTCTTAGCAGACTAGTCCTTGGCGGGCCTTTGCTCTTTTCTTGGATGAACCCCAACTCGTTTCTCAAAGAAAAGTAGAGGCGTGTGTGTCTAACTCAACCAAACATGCTTTGGTCATGAATAGGAAATAAAGTTACTATTGGCATAGAGGTACTTTCTATCAGATATCCGTAATTAAACAAACGAACTATTACTATTAGGCATTGTCTCCAATTTGTCTTGGATTTCATCTTTGTTCACAAAAGGGCTAGACACTCCTTAAAAGTCCTTACAAGTGACATAGAGACTTGGTTTCGCTACCATTTGGGCCATGATCTCTATATGGTGTGGTTGAGATGATAGACTTGGGAGCGAGCGACTTCTATTGCAAGTTATGTATGGCTGGGGCGGGGCAGTCTCATTAGAGGCATATCGCGTCGCAGGTAGGATATGATATGGCAGGGGTATTCGGTATACATACTACTCGCATCTGATCGGCAATGGGCCATATTCAACGTAGGGTATGATTCCTTCTTTCTGATACGCTGTTGTGATCTAAAAGAGTCCCTGGAGGTGTCCCATATGTACTAATAATGCTAGTTTTCGCTTGTAGTATAATCGCAGGAAAATGTTCCATTACTAATGGGTATATCATCGCACGCTCGACTAAATCGAAAGCCCATTGTTGATGTATTCTTCCTGTCTGTTTCGTCAGCTTCATTTTCGTAAATTCCTTAAAACTATACAAAAGGATTCAACTTTGTGCTTCTATCTATGTAGTCAAATAAAGGGCCACATGACTTCTAGATATACGTTCATGACCGTTAGGTCAATGAATTATGAAGAACACGCCTACTAGCAATTTCATTCATAGGTCCGCGTAGAGCATTCTGTATGTATTAATCCCTAATATATGCAGAGGTGGCTCTCCTGCTCCTTGCACGCCATGAAGGGTGGTATTTTGGTCAGTTCTTCCACATGGACGATAGTGGGTCTTGGCATAGGTGGATCGTATCGTTCAAAGAACGTGCTATAGAATGGATTGATACAAAATGCGCATCATTACTTCAAGCTTGTTAAGTGCCATGCTTTCCCTCTAATGATGACTCATACACAATTCGAGGAAAGAAAAAGATGTGAGGTTACGCATAGCAAAGTATTATGGGGGGGGGGGGGGGGGGGGTGCTCTCGGAATTTAGAAAATGAAAATAGAAAAAATAAAGACTATTAGCTTTACTTACTCATGGCTCGTGTGCTATTTGGGTCTAATGGTCCATTAATATTATTGGTGCTTCATTCGGTGACTTGGTGAATCACTATTACCAGACACGTCAATGGTGAAATGGAAGACCATGGTCCAATTGAGGGGTCTGAGAGCCAAGGCGACCTTTCTGTTATGATGGAGACAGGATGGAATAGGGCTATATTATCTGTAAAGGAAAATTGCATTAATTCTCTTGCTTTATTAGATGAGATACAAATATTATGTTCCCTATCCAGGCTGCTTTCATAATACAAAGCAATTTGACTAATCACCGGATTTTACATGTCCACGTTAAGGAAATAAGTACACGATGAATTACTATAGCTATGGCAGCAACTGTTGCTCATTTGCTAAAAGTCAGGACCATTCTATTTTGCCCTGCAGCATCAGGCTTATTTCATATTGCTCGCATGATATACAAATATGTAATGTCAGTAGCGCTAGAATCGAGAACCCATAAGCTTGTTATGGTTGAACTAACAGGCATAAGATTAGTCTTATATGACTACAATAGATCATGTCTCTGCCTCCATGGGATGATGGTTGCTTTTGTTTAAGCGTTTATATGCTAGGCGAGTACTTCTTAGATGTTTCGCTCTTCCAGTGCCCATCAGCTCTCGGCAATAATGACTAAGTTCATTTGTACTGGCTTTTTAGCTTTCGCACGCTTTGCTTGGACCTTTTTTTCGCTTTGGAAGAAGTCTTACTCTGCGAGGAAGAGCAGGTTCGAGCTAATGGGTCCATCAAATTTAGTGGGCGCTTTTGTTGTGTATTTCCTTTCATTATAGAGCCCTAAACATGGCTTATGAGAGCTTGCTTGCTAGAGTCTTGCACGCATGTTTAGTCATGTGGTAATATCTGAACCAAAGCTTGAGAAGGATCCAGGCAAGGACTGGAAGGATGGCTAAATCTCATTAGCTTACTTTTATCCATTAATGAGGTCTACGCTTTGCAAGCTCTAAAAAAAAAAAAAAAAAAAAGAAAAAATATTGGGTGGGAACAACCACCCATGTGCTTAGTATTATCTTGAGAACATGACTCATCTGCAGATTAGATTACCTTCTAGGCATCTTCATGCGGTACGTGCTTGGATATTTGCTCATATTTGTGGTCGTCTGACTCATTCTCATCAAATTAACTGCTTATCAGATGAAGAGATGAATCGACCCTTGCACTATCCATGTTCTCTATTTCCTATGTAATTCATTATTCATGGACGGCGCACATATACTTGAGCACTATATCTCGTCTTTAAGTGGGGTGAGGTTATTCCTCTTGGAAACTTTTCATTAAGTATCGCGCCTCATTGTCCCGCTCGTATGTGACGAACCATCAGGCGAGGGCTATGTCTGTAGCTAGAGTCCTTTCTCACGCATATGCCTGAGCTTCTTCCGTATTGAGGACAATGGCCTTCGAATGATTTTCAAAGCTAATCATTGAAATTCGGTAGGGCAAGTCAGACAATTCTTATCGGCGATTGAGGCAATGCAAATTTCAAAAATCTAATATTTTGTACGGTAAAATCAGGGTTCGTTTGGTATGTGGTCTATGCGATTTCTAATTTTTTGATTTTGGCTTTAAATGAAAAGGCTCTCACTAAATTTATCGAATCTTCACACTTCTATAGTGAGAAACAATAACAAGGGGGTAGTGTACACTGCGATTGGCCAAATTATGTTTTTTTTAATTCTATGTCGCGGGATTGGAGTCCCTATTAGTTGCATAATCCATTTTTTTATCCCCTTCTATTTTTTGTAGTTTGATAATTTCTGTGTGCCCTTTCCTTTCCCCCACGATTTGTTTGTTTTGCCTTCCTTATGTTATTTTTATGTTCGTCTCACCTATCAGTTGAGTGTCACCCCCCCCCAAACATTCTTTGCACATATTAGATGAGTGGATCAACCTATCTAGAGCATGTCTCATGGGCTACTGCAATTCATATTTGGCGCTCTGGATCAACGGAAGTCTCAGCTGACATTGTGTTATGCTCTATGATTACAGTGCAGTCTCTAACTACCCCCGCGGCTACCTGTCACTTGCTAGTACGATTCTAATACCGATGACTGCCTCACCCTAACAATATTGGATATCGAATGTTCATATGTTCGCTGTAGCTATCAATGTTTTTATAGGATTAGGTGCATCTGTCATAAACAAGCAATTGACCGGCTCTATGTATTTGCTCTATTCCGAAGTCAATCAACTGCATCTATGGCTGAGCATCAAGTCTCAGGCGAACGGTGTAGACTCCACGAGTCTAGGATACCCGTTACAACTTGATATCTCATATTGACGAAGATTTTAGTGCTCAAATCATGGTCTCACGCTGTGTCTATTCCATTGGCACCAGTTTCTAGCAGGCGAACATCCCCCCACCCCCCCAAAACAAGCAGTAGCAAACCATATTCCCCAATAGATAATAATCGCCATACCGCCAGAATAGTACAATGCATATATAGTCACTACATCTCATAACATATACATCAAACACATAAAAGAGCACAAAATATTATTCACGAACAAATTTGCGACGTTCGATATCAATATCGGAAAGATAGAGTGCTTAGTACGGTGTCTGTTCAGACGATCGCCCGGAATGCACACATCACACTAGGCAGCATCGCAAAAGGTGATGACTTTTTGGTCAGAGGCCCGTCTTGCAGAGTGCTCAACTCAACTTTGACTTCATATCCGGTTTGGTTCGAATGTGTTTGAGATGCAAATTGATTCGGTTCGTAGGGTTACAAGGGATCTATTACAATTTAATTTGAAACATTACCACCTACGCCCTTGGTCCAAGGTGTTGGTCAATGGGCCTTGTGACTGTTGACTTTTGATCCTTAGCTGGCCATTGGGCGGTTTTTTCAAAACCGCTGACGCATGAGACCACTGGGGCAGTGTCGCTATGGCGCCCTATCAGAAGGTCTCTTCAACGACCCTTGGTATGCCGGAAACCCTACGTTGTGCTATGTCAGTCTGAGACTGCGTGGGGTTGGGTCTTCAAGTTTTGAAGCAATTTCGAAGACCCGATGGCGACGATATTCCAATTATTATCAAAAACCGAATCAACAAGGTATGACGGGCGTTCTTTAAGCGTGGCTCTGACAACACTTGGTTGGTTTTCTAGCGTTCGGGGCTGGGCTCGTCCATACGATAACAAAATATGTCTAGCTCAGCAGTAATGAAAATAATTTATAACAGCACGCCTCAGATCGTCTTAGGAGGTCTCGTATTCTTCAATAAAGAAGAAATCGCACTTCTAAATCTCCCAGCTAGGTTAGAAGTGTATCTGAATCAACAGAGAGTTGGATTGGGGCTTTAGCGCTCTTTGTCTCAAGGCCCAAGAGGTCTCAGGGCCTCTAAATTTAGACAGCGCCCCACACCCTGTGTTGGAGGGGTGGTTGGGGTGAATCTTGAGTATGGAGATTTGGAGTAAATCGTCCTCGTATTATGTTAGGTAATCATCGTGTGTCTCGATCGAGAACTCTTGGTTTTCAACGGGCAACTTGGAAGATTACAACGTTTGTGTATCTAAATGCGTTATTCTCGAGCTCACTTTTTGCATGAAATTTGGCATCGTATATGGGTGAGCTCTCCTGCGGTTCTTACGCTTTTTTGGGCCTTTGTGGCCGCATAGCCTATTTATAGAGTTAGAGAGAGGGAGAGAGATGAGGGGGGAAGGGGCGGCTTATACGCCGGCCTCCAAACCGCCTCAGCGTAGGGGGCGGGCGCAATGGAGGCCCGCTACGTGGGGGGCTACGCAGCTGGCTGCAGTAGCCAGCTGGTTGCTGGTTAAGGCGGTGAAGTTGCTCGTCCTTTGATCAGGGGCCACAAGTGGTCTCGCTAAAAAAAGGGGCGGTGGTCTAACAGGTGGCAATTTGCCTGCTTTAACTAGGCCGGTTCGGCCGGTTTCGTGGGCTCTTCCAATTGTGTAGCCTAAATATCGTCGTTTTGGGCGATGATCCGTCATCCATTGGAGTCTTTTAGACATTCTAGACTGGGATGTCCGGCTCGAGTTTGCGTGCATCTATAATCAGCAGTCGTGGGACGTTGCTGAAAAAAACCAGTCTTTGTGGCATAACAGATAGAAAATCCTATTCTACTTTTGACTTTTTCAGGATAACGATTTATTATCCTTTCTTGTTTGGATAACAATTCTTATCCAGTGATGATGTAGGCATGATGTAACCATTACATTATGCCATGACATCATCATGATGTCATGCCTGTGTCATCTATTTCGTCATTTAGTGAGCTTTAAAAAAGGAAACGAATCTAATCCGTTTTAACTTCTTTTGACTATCCAAAGAGTCCTATTGCATTCTCACGATCCTGTCTTCGTTATGGACATTGCCCAGATATTGGTTAAGGCGTGTAACATTCCTAGATTCACTCCTAAACTGGCATGGGGATTCTTCAAGAAATTGATCGTCCCAAATCAATCTTTAGATCCACAAACCATAAGTAATGTCTAGTAACATATCACGGTTACCTAGTCAGAATGAAGTAAGAGGACAAAGTGAACCTGTTAACCTTGGTTCGGTGTTATTCAGTCCTTCTGTCTTACCTGCCCCGATCGAATGAGGCCATGGATATCTGAGTCAAACCATAGATTCGATCATATGCATAAATCTATCTGATGTGCATTCAGCGAGACTCCTCTCGACTTCTGCCTTGACCAAGGGACTTTTTAATGCACCGTCACCCATAGATTATATAGAACATCAACCTCATCTTATGAGGAGACAAATCCCAACTGTTGCCCACGCATGTGACTTCGTATATGAAGGACTGTGACCATTATGCACAGAGGCAGATTAATGATCGGCAATATCGTACATGTGAACCACAGCCACCCAATATACAAGCCAGCATTGCGGCTTAGGTCTGAGGACCATTAACACACCAAAGCCAAGAGCGATTGAGACATTGACCAAACACGAAGCCTTCATGTTAGTCAATTGCTCTTTCGTCACGTTTAGTGGATTGGATCGAACTCGTTTTGATACAAATACCTGTGTTCTAGCTTAGACGTCTAACGTCCGATGACTTGTAACTCATTATCCCTATTAGGCATCCAATACTCAATAGCGACTACGAACACACTGGTCTCAATCGGCCCGTGGATGCCCAATCCACGATCCTTCGACCAGGAACCAATTTGAAGATCAGAGACCAACTGATGACTCGTCACACATATTCTTGATCCTCAAGAATGGGTATCTATTCCAACTGATCCAAGAGACTTTATTCATCTAAAATAAAGGAACAAGATGAATAAACAAGCATTTTTGCCATTAACATGATATCGATAGTATAATATTTATGCTATACATGTGACCATCATATGTGTTTGTTTTAGGGCATACTCCTAACACTTCTGCTGCTGCTCTCACTCAACACTACAATACCCACTAGATTAACTATGAAGTAACTCTAAAACTACAACCTTCTCTTTATGCGATTGTCGTAACTCGATCGAGATTGGTTGATCTTTTTAACAAGGCTAATTGATTACTAAAGGCCATAGATCAGGCTTAGCTCGAGCCCTCTTAAGCCCATTTCAAATCATGACGGGATATTGGGTTCGACCTTAGTATATTAGTGTGATGTGTGTATCAGTATGCATGATTTTGGAGTTGCCGTCAATCTTTGGAGAAGGTAGATTGAGAACCTCATCGGGTAGTAGGAGAAGCAGTATGACTCAAACGGAATCAGAGAAATGGGTTTGGAGACTTAGTTACGCCAATATTGCTATTAATGCCATTTCGGTACGTAAATTGAGTAATTTCCTATCTATGATTTCATTCAGATGATTTGAAGGGAGCTAAGCTCTAGAATTTAGGAATTCATGCAAAGAAGAAAGTCTAAACTACCAAACACAACCAATAAAGTAGGTACGCAAATCAATGATCCAATGATGTGCGAATAAAACGCATCAAAATCAATGTGGTATCATTGATATATCTCTATTAGCTTAGAAAAGGAGTGTTTAGGGGTTTAGAAAGAGTTTGGGATGATTTTTAGACGATTTGGCCATCAAGGGCAAAATCATCAATTTGGAAGACAATTTACTCACAAGGGAAAAATGGTCATTTTTAAAGGAATTAGCAATCCAAATCATTGAAAATTAGATTGGGCAGTTGAATGTGTCAATTTCTCAATTTATGAAATTTTCTGAACTTTTTTTGGATTTTTTGGAACGATTTGCCCTTGAGGGGAAAAATCATTATTTCGAAAAATATCGGGAACCAAAAGCACAAAAATATGGATTTTTCTAGTCAATTTTGACTATTTTCCATTTTCTGTAATTTTTTATAATTTTTTAAAATTTTCAAAATAATTTGCACATAAAGGGTAAAATTGTCATTTTTGAAAGATTAGAAAGAAAAAAAAGGGTCAAAATAGGATTGATGAGTTAAAATGATCCATTTTCTAAATTTTGAGGCTTTTGGGAATTTTTGGGAAATTTTTCTTTTTTTTGGAATTTTTTTTGGAATTTCCTAATTTTTTATTTTGAAAACATTTTCTAAATTTATTATTATTATTTTCAAATTTTTTAATATTTTTGGGAGAGGGTCGGCCTGACCCAACCTAGACCTCGTGGGCACCCAACCCAAACCAAATGGGTTGCCTAAAATGATGTCACTTTCGGAAAATTTTTAAATTTTCAAAAAAACTGAATTTTTAAAATTCTTTTTCTGTTTTCCTGCTAATCTCTAATCTAAAGGCTCTAGAGGGTGACACGTGGTGAATTTTCAACCACCAGATCAATAATGAATTTTTTATTTTCTAAAAGAATGGACGGCTCAGGTTGTAACGCGTGGACAAACTTGGGCCACACAATTATAAAAACTCTTTATTTTCAAAAATAATTTTTTATTTTGAAAAAGGCCAGCCGACACGGCATGCCAAGAGGTGGCCGCATCAGTGCCATCTCGGCCGAGAGCTGTCTCGAAGGGTTATTATATCCCCTTTTTTTCAATTTTTTTTATTCTCTCCTCCTAGCGTAACCAAATTTTTGGAAGCTTCTTGGCGATGTCGTTGCTGATTGGGAGCCTTTGCTCAGTTGGAGTTTCACTTGAAGGAAAACCCGTTGGTGAGTTGGGTCAGTCAACAAGTTGACCTGGTCAATCAGTTGACTTCGTCAACTTTATCATTATTTTTTTTTTTGCCTATTCCAACACCAATTTGATCCTTTTTTACAATTTTAAGTTCAAAATTGAACTCTCCATTATGAATATCATCTAAGAATAACAAATTTTGTGAAAAGTAAGTTCGATGGCTTCGATTCAATTTGTGATTTTTGTTCTTTTAGGGACCTAATTGCAAAAATCTAGAAAAGTAAGTTCCCAATCAAAATTTTGAATTCTAAAGTGATCAAAATGAAATTGGAAAACAAGACTAACGACTATTTTTCGTATTTTTTGGTCACAAATGCTATTTTTTATTTTTTGGGTATTTTCCGAAAATATAAAATATTTAAAAATGAAAAAAATACCGAAAATTATTTTTTGATTGAAATTGATTCCTTAGGCTTGGCCAAGGCTTCCAAAGTTGATTTTCAAATTTTATGAATTTTTATAGACTTTCTATCAATTTTTTAAGGGAAAGAAAATTAAAAGACTGATTAAAAATCTGGTGTCAATAGAGATGAAGCATTTATTCTTGGTTTTTAGTTTCCATAAGAAACACCACACTAGGCCGACAAGCCTTAAGTTTCGCAAATGCTTGAGGCCTTTAACACTTTGAACTGGGGTGTTGACCACTGAAAAAGTGCTCGACGCCTAGTTACAATGGCTCTTCTGCTAAAAGACGGTCCGCCTAGCATGTTCTTTAATGGAAAATACTTTTCTGATAGTACTGTTAGGAACGGTACAATCTCAATTGTAGATTCACGCACCATTATCGCGTGTTTTGTATAAAACACGCATTATTGAGATATCGCGTGGTTAGAAATAACTGATAATACTGTCAGGCCGTTGGGCTAGCAGCTTCCTTCTTTAATCATGCCGCAATATCGCCATTTTTTTATTAAGACCAAAGGGCCTTTTTTTTTTTTCCTTTTTTTTTGGTTATAGTATTGTGAATATGAGAGTATTTGGGTATTACTGATGATGTTTTTTTAATAATGTCCATATATCTCTCGCGGACTTCCTCGTGGTTTGACTTTATCCTTGGGTTGTGTTTTTGTGATTGGACAAAGCAGGGCCCTGGCTCAAAAATGACAGCAGATAGATAGCGTGACGTGGGTTCGTCACGGCTTACGTTATGAACTTCGACAACCAACGAACTCGTATAAACCTCCGACGTACTGGCTGACGTTTTCCCCGTTTGATTTTTCTTCCAGCCTATGCAGACAGAAATGATGCATTTTCCGCCTATAAATACGCAATCAACAAGCCACACCAGAAGAGCCACCACCACACAAAACCTTTCGAAAACAAAAAACAGACAGGCAGGGTTTAACATTTCACGCTCTTCATCAGATGGACAGGTACTACTCGCTTTTACCGCTCTTGATGAATTGTGGAGACCGGTTTCGATATGTTTTGTTCCAATATAAATGCAAGCCCTTTCTTTTTTGTTCTTATTTTCGTGTTAATTTTCGTAGGTTCGCGGTTGTTACTGGTGGAAATAAAGGGATCGGATTCCAGATATGCAAGGAACTAGCATTAAATGGGGTATTTGTTGTATTAACCGCGAGAGATGTGAATAGAGGGAACGAGGCTATCAAGAAGCTCGCGAGTATTGGGATCTCCAACGTGTTCTTTCATCCGCTTGACGTGATCGATAGGACCAGTGTCGATTCGCTGGCGGATTTCATCAAGGCTCAGTTCGGAAAACTTGATATTTTGGTAAAATCTATGCATAGGTCACTTGTTATATATTTTCTTTTCTTTTTTTTGGTAAATCGTGTCACTTGTTATATTATGTTTCGAATAGATTAAGAAAATAGCCCAAAAAAAAAATAAATAAGAAAGAGCCATAAAAGAACAATTTTCCTTGCAGGTGAATAATGCAGGCATAACTGGAGCTACATATATGAAAGAGGACTTGCTTTTGACTGCAGATGATGTGAGTTTTCTCAAATCGGCCATACTACTGTGCAATAAATTTTTCACATATTTTTAAATGACGTGATTTATAGAACATATACAATGTTAATGTTCAATCTACTAGCTACTAGCCTTAATATACATTTGCCCACCTTTTAATATTATCTTAGCTTTTGGTTGGAAATCAATAACATGACAAATGCGAAAATGTTTGTTTTTTTTTTTTTGTATCGAAGGTGTCCAGGCCAGCGTCCGTACAGAACAAAATGCGAAAATGTTAGTTTGAACGTTAACCCAATATTTTCGTGACATGAAAGTATTTCTTTTCATAATGCTTGGGGATTTCATTTTTTTCTCATTCCCTTTGCTCCCTTTTCTTTATTGAAATTAAGAAGCTTATGTTGGTTAACACTATCGTCTTTTTCCTGCAACATTGTCGCAGCTCAAAGGTCCGCGGGCCAAACCTATGAAACAGTTTTTTAAGGAGACGTATGAATTAGCAGAAAATTGTCTGAGGACTAACTACTATGGAATCAAGACAGTAACTGCCGCTCTTCTACCTCTTCTTCAGCAATCGCATTCTGCGAAAGTAGTCAATGTCTCCTCTTCCCTTGGCCAGCTTCAGGTATGTACTTGATTTAGCGCAGTATGCAACTGAATTTTCATGTTGTCGATCAGGAAAACCATGCACAATGAACTTCCTGTCTCACATTGTTGTCTAATGCAATGACGAAGCCTGAAAATAGGGAGATAATTGGAACTAATGACATGAAAGAAAAAAATTGGTAAGTGAGGCAGAAGCGAGGAATCGAACATAACGAAAGTGAAACAACCAACAGTTTACGAGTTGCGCCAATGTTTAACGACTTTCATTTATAAGCATGGCAAATTGAACAATCCACGCATGCTCGTTAATTCCTCGAAATTATGAGTCACATGCATGGTCTCTGATGACAAGATTTGTTCATCCTATCCTTCTCGAAATTAGTACATCCCCGGCGAGAACATCAAGGAGGAGCTCAACGATATCGATAGCCTCACGGAAGAGAAAGTGGACGGTTTGGTAGTGAGATTTCTGAAGGATATGAAGGAGGACACGGTGGAAACCGGAGGCTGGCCGATCCTCTTATCCGCTTACATCGTCTCGAAGGCAACTCTCAATGCTTACACAAGAGTTTTGGCGAAGAAATACCCCGGAATTGCCATCAATGCCGTGAACCCCGGTCACGTCAAGACCGACCTAAACCACAACACGGGGTTTTGCCTATCGAGGAAGGTGCGAGAGGTCCTGTTATGGTGGCTCTATTGCCGAAAGATGGACCTTCCGGTGTGTTCTTTGATCGGACTGCAGTATCTACCTTTTGATCAAGATTTGGCTGAGTAGTGCAGAGAGGCTATGTCCATTTAAACCCTAAACTTATGTTCTTTTATATCGTAAGAGTTTCTAAACCGCATTACACTTGAGATTTGGGAGAGTGGAGTTGTCAAAGAGTTGGGGAGAGCGGGAAGGAGAATAAATGATTTATGCTGATACGAGTTTCGGAATGATTTAGCGCTGTACAGAATTTTCAATTGGAATGATTCAATATCCTGTTCTACAAAATTTGTCCTCGGATCTCCAGCAGTCTTCCTCGGGGTTTGACTTTGTCCTTAGTTTGTGTACTTATGATTGGACAAAGCAGGGAAATTACCCAAGAAGTCTCTCTCAGTCTTCCTCGCTGTTTGACTTTATCCTTTGGTTATGTACATTGATTGGACAAAGCGGGGAAACTACTCAAAATGATTAGTCTTGAGCATGTTGTACTTGGGTCGGATAAATATAAACCATTTTGATAATTTGCCATTTGAATCTAAGCGGTCAATTTTGGTGAGAAAATGTTGACGTGGACGACGTTGTTTTACTTGGTACAGTCAGCACTAACATGGACAATTTCGTGATTTTTAAAAGAAATTAGTTTTTATTTTTATTTTTATTCTTTGCCTGCCAGCGTCGTCGCCCGTAGCCACTTGTCAACCAAGTTAACATCGAAAGCTATGCGTGGCATTGACGGGCAAGTCATATCTCGTCCACGTATCTTTTATCCTAGTTATGTATAATATTAAAGATATATTAACGAGAGAAAGAAAGTGATCAGCATCACCACTCCGACAAGGAGGACGAGGATTCCTCGGGGCGTTCGTTAAGAACCTCAACGATCAACGACCAGGTATAAACCTCCTTCCTTTTTTTTCCATTTTTGTCTTTGTTCTTTTCTGGCTAGATAGAGAAAACTGATAGTATTTTCCACCTATAAAATACTCAATCAACGAGCCACCGCAGAAGAGTCACCACCCTCCAAAACCATTGGAAAAGAAGGAAGAGGCATGTTTTAACATTCCAAGCTCTTTATTAGATGTACAGGTCCTACTTGCTTCCACTACTCTTGATGATTCATCGAGACCATTTTCGATATAAATGCTGGCCCTCTTCGCTTTGTTCTCATTTTTACCTTGATTTTCTAAGGATCGCGGATGTCACTGGATCAAATAAAGGGATCTTATTCGAGATTTGCTAGCAACTAGCTTTAAATGGAGTCTTTGTTGTATTAACTGCCAAAGATGTGAATAGAGGGAATGAGGCCATGCAGAAGCTCGCAAGTATTTGGGATCTTCAATGTGGTCTTTCATCGCTCAACGTGGTCGATGGGATCAATGTTGCTTCGCTAGCAAATTTTGTCAAGGCTCGGTTACTTAAATGCCTCTAGCAAGAAATTCTGGCCAAACTCATTATGTGTCATTTATAATTAAATTTTTAATCCTATTTGATTTTTTTTTATAAAAAAATCAGTCCACATGAATTTTAAAATTAAAAAAAGATAAAAATAAAATAAAATAAATTTGAAAATAAGCTTAAAATTCACAAATTAAAAAAATAGGTTGCACAGGCGGCAAGGACTATGATAGCCCTGTGTTTCACTGCCCCACCATCACTGGCCACGGTCGGTGACGCTGGGGGATGGCTGGTAGGGGTTGTTGAGCTCTGGGTAGGGGTCGGTGACTCCCGCTTGTGGGATAAGGACACTACAAGTGTCATAACATTTTTACGGTGTTCACTTAATGTCATAACTTTTTTTCAATCACTTGAATATCATAATTTATGTATGGCGCTTGCTAAAGTGTCATAACTTTTTTCCAATCACTTGAATGTGACATAACTTTTCAATTGATAACTTGAGTGACATAACTTTTTAAAAAATTCACTACAAGTGCTATGCCATGCCACGTCAAATTTTCGGCACTTGGGTGAACGTTTTAAAATAATAAAATTGACATTTAAGTAATCGATTGAAAATTATGACCCTCAAATGAATATTTTTAGAAGTTATGATATTTAAGTGGTCAGAAAGAAAGTTATGGTACTCAAATGAGTACCATATGAAAATTATGACACTTGTGCTGTACTTATCCCCCTCTTGTGTAACTCTTTGTTGTGTTCTTTTTTTAGCTTAATTTAGCTTATTTTTTCCTTCTTATTTTTTAATCTATTTTTTAAAACTTTTATCTTTTTCTTATTATTGACTGGAGCTCCAGAGAGCCACATCGTCTTCTTCGGATATTAATAAAAAAAATCATGTCAGATTTCTGGCCAACCAGATTTGATTGGTATTTAAGAAATCATTTTTAAAAAAAATTCATATTTAAGTGATCTAGTGAAAACTTTTGGCATTAAAATGAGCGTCGTGCACAATTTTTGGTACTTATAATGTATTTCTCCCTGATGTGATTTATCGAACATATACAATGTTAATTTTCATTCTCCTAGGTGCTAGCCTTAATACACATTTTCCCATGTTTTAAACGTTATCTTAGCTTTTAATTGGAAATCGTTAACATTCAAAAATGTTAGTTTGAACTTGAACCCATTCTTTTCCTAACATGAAAATATCCCTTGTAGCATAATGTTTGGGGCATAAAAAAAAAAAAATCCCTTCGTTCCCTTCTATTTATCGAAATTAAGAAGCTGATATCGGCATACATTATCGTCTTTTTCATGTAACCTTATTGCAGCTTAACGATCTGCAGGCCAAATTGATGAAAGAGCATCTTAAGGAGACGTATGAATCAGCAGAAACTTGTCTGTGGACTAACCACCATGTAATGAAACAAGTAACTGCTGCTCTTCTACCTCTTCTTCAACAATCGACTTCTGCAAAAGTAGTCAATATTTCCTCTTCCCTTGGCCAGCTTCGGGTATGCTGTTAATTTGGTGTAAAACGCCAATAAATTTTCATGTTGCCGATTGAGAAAACCATGCACAATCAATTTATTGTTGGAAAAGTATTAGATAATATGAAAAATAGGAACTATTGAAAATATGTCGGAAAATATGAGAAAAGTCGGGTCAATTGTCTAAGACATGCAAGTACCATCCTTAAAAATAATTCTGCCCCTCGAAGTAGGAAGCTTGGTGCGATAAACTTTTAGCAGCTATCCTCCCAAGATACAATCAACCTTCTTATATACTCCTCATTGAATATTAGAAAGAGTAGAAAAACTCTATGTGTATAACCCAATAAGGAAAGGAAAGCTTTTAAAAGAAAAAGAATATCTCTTTTTCAATTCGGTGCTTCTTGAAGATTGTCTTTTGAAGTTTAATTTTATATTCAAACAAAATAGAGCCGTTAAGAAACCATTATAAAGCCATTGTAAAACAATAGAGAATTTATGAAGAAATAAATCACACGTTCTAAAGTTGTGATAAGGCCATTGTAGGACCATTATAAAATCTTCATATGGCTGTTAGAAAGCCATTATAATAACGATGACCTTAATTACGGTCATAACTCCTATCAAAAGCATTTTAAAATATTTTAAAACTGCTGAAATATCCAAACACTTATTGTATCACATTGTCATTTAATGAATGACAAGCCAGTAAATATGGAGATGATTGAAACTGAAGGAAAAATTTTGATAAGTGAGGCAGATGCGAAGAATCGAACAAAAGGAATGTGAAATAACCAGCAGTTTTCTAGCTGGGCTATTCTTTAACGACTTTCCAATTACAGGCATAAAAAATTGAATAATCTACGCATGCTTGTTAATTCCTCGAATTATTGGTCGCTTGCATGGTCTTTCCTGACAAGATTTGTTCATCTTGTCCTTCTTGAAATTAGTACATCTCTCGGCGAATAATTTAAAAGAGGAGCTCAATGACATCGATAGCCTCACAGAAGAGAAAGTGGACGGTTTGGTAGTGAGATTTCTGAAGGATATGACGGAGGATACGGTGGAAATCGGAGGTTGGCCGATCCTCTTATCCACTTACCTCGTCTCGAAGGCAACTCTCATGCTTACACAAGTTATGGCAAAGAAACACCCCGAATCGCCATCAATGCCGTGAACCCCGGTTTCGTCAAGACCGACCTAAACCAGAACACGGGTTTTTTGCCAGTCGAGAGGCGCGAGAGGGTCCCATTATGGTGGCTCTATTGCCGGAAGCTGGACCTTACAGCGTGTTCTTCAATCGGACTGTTGCATCGACCTTTTGATCAAGATTTGGCTTGAGTAGTGCGAAGGGCTATGTCCGTTTGGACCCTAAACTTACGTTCTTTTATATTTTACCTTCTATCTACTTGTGGGAGTTTCTAAAACCGCATTACACTTACTATAAGATTGGAGGAAGTGAAGTTGTCAAAGAGTTTTTTCCTTTTTTTGGTCGTAGTTGTCAAAGAGTTGGGGAGGAGAATGAATGACTGGTGATGATATGAGTTTCGGAATGATTGAGCACATATACGACAAGACATGATTCTATTTCGTCTAAATTTTTTGTGAGTCACTTCGAGTACGTGTGGAATGTCACTGTTCTCCCAATGGAATTCTACGTCCGCAAACCAATTTAATTCCTGATCTGGACAATCGGAATGAAAACGGTTGTCCTGCTCCAAGTGGTGCGACTCAGTTCAACAGTTCAATTTTTCCATACCTCAATCTGAGCTTTCCATGTACATATCATTTCCTAGGTCATGCAATCGGCCGCAAGAGGCAATCAACATGTCTTACGCGTTCTCAACTCTCTGATGCCGACTGCTATGGCCACGGAATGTGCGATGCGCGTCTCATGGAATAGGATCAACCACGCGTGCATGTGGAATGCTCACAAGGAGGTGACGGACTACCCTTCCCAGCTCGGTGGATTGCAAGATCAAGTATGAAGATGACCGTCACCGAATAAGCAAAGCTGTAGCTCATGAGGAGGCTGAAACTTGTATGTGAAGCATTAAGCACTTAATTCTGAGTCATGCGTACGCGAGTGCAGCATGTAACCCCCAGTTCCTCTTGCTATGCATAAACATCTTGCCACCGGCATAAGAAATGATACAAGATCCAAATGAGACCATTCTGCCAATCTTTTAGACATCACCCTCGAAGGGATGACATTACAAATTTGATAAATTTGATCTTCCCTTGCGAACCTAATATAAATTCCTTTGCATATTGAAGAATCTACACGCCGAGCGTCAAATGAGGAACTGATTCGAAAAACGTATCTGATCCCAAACACCCCACAGCCAAAGAGACGGCAACAACTTGGCTTATCTTGGACAGCTGCATCCACCTACCACTCTTTGGCTCCGAAAGCGCAATATTGAGCTGAAATGCCGCTTCTGCTGGTATCTTGGTGGAACAGTCACCAGGTGGATGATATTTTAAGTCCATCAGAAAGAAAGTGATTGCATGGACTTAGCACAAAGGATGAGCAAGCTACTCGACTCGGTTGGTACACGTCAAAATTACGGATTTCATCTCTTCTTTGTCCAACAATGCTTCGACTATTACCTACATAATATTTAGAGTTCCCGTGAGTGAAATTTCACCCGCAAGAGCTGACGTTAGTTACAGAACCATGGAATATAATTCAACTCATACCTCCTGTACTTTGTTTCCAGATCGAGCCAGTAGTTTGTATTGATTTTGAAACATGGACGCCATATAAACCTGCACCATGGGACGTATTGTAAGGGCACAATCCATGAGTCATAACCACGCGTAACGTTCTTTTATTGTCTTAATGTAAGAGTTTCACTGATAGAAAAGCACGAAAGCAGCCAGCATCCAAGCAATAAGAAGTGTTTAATATGCATTAGGCCAAAAAAAAAAAATTTACCTTACAGTGCATTTGTGTGATTTCATCAAAAGGGTAAGTAGTACATGCCCCCTTTACATGTGCCAAAGAAGATAATAAAGGACATTTCTCTGTGTATTCGTAGATCTGCAGTCGTTGTTGCTTGATAGCATATATTAAAGGAGCAAAAAAAAAAAAAAAAGAGAAAAAAACAGTCTGTCCATGTAAATCAGAAAAGGATCTGATTGGATATGCTTGCTTGTGCCAAGAACCTGAGGCAAGGAAATTTGGAGCTATTAAAATCTAGTTAATCCTAGAAAAGTTAGGGATGTCTTCGGGTGTGCTCAAATATCAAAAACATGAGCTCATGAAATTGTTCTGGAGATTGAACAGAAGAAAGATGCATCAACCTAGAACATAATTTCTGCGCAACAATGACCATTTTGCTATGAGCTCGAGTATCTCCATCAAGATTGAAACCTACAAGTACCCTTTTTTAACCAAACCTTGCACCAAGTAGGAACTAAACATTCATGTACACCCACCTGAAATGTTGGGGCCAAACCCGGGCTCAAGAAAAAACGGCCTTTTGACACAGTCTGCACTCCTTCAATCTGTTGCAGCTCCTTGATAAGCGACTCCACTTCAAACCACTGCTTAAATTTAAAGCAAGTGATGAATACTCCCACTCCATATGTTCTAATATTATCATGTAGAGACAATTTTCATTTTGTCTAATTGCAAGAGCATAAGATAAAACAAATACCATCTACGCTGAGTGATGCAAAATGGGGAAAGGCAATCAACTAGGCTATGCATCATGTGACCTACTTCAAAGATGGAATCAAGTAAACCACCTAATTCTATGCAATTAACTTCAACCGACAAAAGAATCACCCTGCTGTCAGTATCCTATTTCTGAGTTCTTTAGAATCACTATTCCAAAAACATCTTTAGGCCGCACCAACCAGCGCTCATCAGAGCCACATAGTTCAATGAGCACAAAATAGGCTCTAACTAAAGGATGATCGCAGGAACCTCGGATTCTGCTTGCGTAGCTTCCAGGTTCCCGTTGAAGGAATTACCATCACCAACCACCGACTCCAAGGCCTCAATCAGCGGATCAGGCTGCCATAGGAAACAACACTTGTCATGATGGACAAGCATGAAAGTTTTATCATTTTACACCTAAATTTGGAGCTAAATTACCATAATTTCCTTCAGTGACAAGAAAATGCGTTCAAGTGCGAAATCCAGTTGATGAACTTTGGCCTCCACAATCTGATTACAAATTGATCTTCTTGAGAAGTCAGAAAACTGAAAGAACCCGCAGTAAAAGAATACATAACAAAAATTTTACAGTGAATAACTGAATTCGTATACCATGTACACAGCAAAAATCGGGAAGCAACTAACAGAAAATAGGCAAACTCAAACACTATCCACATCGAATATATTAAGTTTTTACAGAAAAAGCAAACATTAGAGTGACTGACCAATTCTCTGCAAAATATGATCATAAATAAATAAAGGCTTTGTCCTTAAATAGATTGCATTACCTGACCAATCTTAAAATACGACATAGGATCCAATGTCGCATTCCATGACACTTCTGTCTGGTGAATTAATGCAGGCACCCCTTCAACCTACATAGACGAATTCAAGGAGTTGTTGCTCAAACACCTAATTTGCTATAGCAGCTTCATATATAAGATCCATAGTCTCAAGAATTTCAATAAAGAAGAAACAATGGTAAGAGCACCCGATCAATTCCAATAGCAAAGAGATTTGATTTTGTATTATGAAGTTGCTTCATTTAGGTACAGACATCATCAACATAGAAGTTGAGTGAGCTCTTCTTCCAGATAGAATATTCACAATAACCTACCTCCACAAAAATACCAAAGTATGTTATCTTTGTAATGCAACATTTGACAACATCCCCTATGCGAAGTTTGGCCTGCAATAGGAAACAGTACTATGCCTTAGTGACAAATTATCTCATGTCAAGCACTGAGCTAACATTTCATCAAATATACTTTGATCACTGTATTATTTCCAAGGATAGCAAACTACTGAAGCAAGTGAAAGAGGAGCAATCACGTTTCAACATCACCACCAGTAGCATCAGTCACTGGGCAACTGAAGACTGAAACGAACAATCTTCACTAGACTACCTATATGAGTATTCTGAACTCAGGTATGTCATAGTTGGGACACTAACCGTGTCCCCACAACACAATTAAAACCAATCTTGGCCACCACACTGAAATACCAGCCACCAAAACACAAGAACCACGCATTTAAAACATTGTTCATTTAAATTAGCAACCCCTTGGTAACACTCAAGGGGATACCCATGTTGACCGCTGTTTCCACCCTTAGGTTATGCCCAAAAAAAAAAAAATATTGACCAATTGTCCATCTAGATAAACTCTTTTGTGAGAGGGTTCGAAGAAAAATGGTAAGACCAAACTGCTGTAGCAACCAAACAAAAACCTTAGCAGCATATGTGGAAGTATAACATTTTATTCAGCATTCAACATATCAAGTGAGAGTTAAGTCGCATATTCGATTTTGGGAAGATATATGGCCAACTGATAACAATTTTGTTTGTCCAAAAAAAAAGAAAACGATAACGATTTTGATTTTCGATATCCTTGCCTTACCATGAGACTTCTTTTCTTCTCGACCATTGCCTCCTTTTCTTTGGGCTTCACAGAAAAGAGAAGCTTCCTAAACTTTCTGTCAGCTGCTACCACATTTACCTTGATTTTCTGCAATGTAAGGTTATATGAGGACATCAACCAAAAAAAAAAAAGTTATATAAATTACTCAACATGTAAAGTAACTACAGCAACAACGGAAATTCCCAATGCATTGATACTGAATCTTATTCCTTGATACCTGTCCAACAAATGAAGACAAGAACTTGAGTTTCTCTTGGTCATAAATCCTAAGAAGATCTTCCAATGTCATATCTGGTAAGATTCCTTTGGTCATTGGTGGAACATCTTCTGGATTTAGACCTTTGCCGGTAGAACTACTTTTGACCGAAACATCATAACTTCCTATAACTCCAAGGTTTTGCCTGTACTTTAATGGGTCTAATCCCTTCTGACTAAGCCATGATTCAAATGCTAAGAACTTCCACCTGGCGGCAAGACTGCGGTATGGCAAAAATCCTATCAATGAACCAAAAGACACCTGCAGTTATTGAAACAATTTCAGGACGATTAACACAAACAAATAAAACAAAATAGTTGCTAGATGCTGGTCTGCAATTTGACACAGCAAAGGAAAACAAATCAGTATAAGGACCAGGAAAGTCTCCACTACTTCACTTACAACAAAACCTCTGGTGCTAGAGCTTAGTAACTCCACTTCTTCTCTTTCTCCCGTCCTAACCAGATGTTCAGCTCGGGTCCAATCAGCATGTTCACGGTCCTATAGCCAAACAGAGTAGCCAAATTTTTGCAGGGAACTTCTCACTAGCCAAAAGAATGTGTCAATTACTTATGACTTATTACCTCCAATGCAGGGTTGCCAGATACACTCCCAAGTTCAAAATCATCACCATGATGGTCAAAGGCTGGAGTTGATGTCTCCACTCTGTCACTGTTTGAGATTCCTCTAATATTTTCACCCATTCTGCACTTAAAATGTTGTCATTCAAAACAAATTCAAAAGATTCAAAGCACAAAACTTGCTAAAGTCTAAAGAATTTGGCACCAATTTAAGACACCTTTTTGGTTTTCCCTGTAGTGTGGTCATCATAGCAAAATCGACACCAGAATCAACATTGTTCTGCTCATGCAGCTGCGATCCTTGAAAGAACAATCATCATATTAATTCACATATCCCACCAAAGAAAAATCAGAAAAGAATCTAGATCTTTACCTAGGACAACATCATCCTTTGGTTCAACTCTATACAGAGGTACATCAGCACTTGCTGAAGATCCTTCAAATTCTCCTGCAGTTGCAGGAGTCTCGCCAGATACAGATTCCAAGCCTTTCTCCCCTCCATCAGCAGTGGTAAGAGCTTCAGAATAGCTAACTTTTCTGTGATTATCAGTCACAGCCTCAGGTTTCTTTACTAGTGTGAAATCACATACTTCATCCTTTATCTCTTCATTTTGCATCTGCAGTTCACTATTTCGACCATGTACAGATCCAGAGTCATTTGTAGGTTCAACTTCTCCGGAAAGATTACTATTGACCTCAGCCGGTTCAGGCTTTCTCAACAATGTCATGTCACTGAATCTCTCCTTCATCGCCTGCTGGTTGCTCATTTGTAGGGACAAGTTTCGTTTAATCCTCAACTTTGATGGCTTATCTTCAACGTCATCCTCATTAAACACGGTCGGCTTTCTCAATATGACATCAGGAACACTACTCTTCAGACTATGTTTAGACTTCTCAACCACTGGTGTTGGTCTCTTCAGTTCTGATGCCATTGGTTTGTCACTCTGGAATTTTACACCTTTTTTCGGGACAGGCCGAACCAAATTCAAACCATCTGATGAGCCAGACGACTTTCCCTCCTTTGTCCCTTCAAACGGCACTTCCTTGATATCACCCTTTTTCTTGTAGAATGATTTCTCAATTTCAAGATAAGAAGCATCTGGATTTGCTTTCCTCCCCATTATCTGAAAAACCAAAATCCAGTTCTCTCCAATGAACTCGCTACACATATTTTGCCAATTAGAATTTTAAATAATTTAATTGCATAGCCGTCCTATGCAGTCCTAAGGACACGTAAGCTAATTATTTCAGTTACGTTATTACCAATCTTCAGACAGTCGATACAACATAGACTTTCCAATCCTTCATGGAGTTACCGTCAACCATGTAATTGAAAAGTTTCCACTTTCCTTGCTTAGAGAATCCTCTCATATGTTGCAAAGGAAAGAATGTCGAAACAACACGATTGAAGCTACCTCTCTGTCATTAGTTATGATCGGAACAATTGAAAGTTTCATAATTTAAGTGCTGAAAGCATCCAGTCTCAACAAAAAATGGGTGCCTACATACGAGGGAGAGAGAGAGAGAGAGAGAGAGAGAGAGAGAAGCGACCTTGGCCATCGTCAATTTGGGATCTTCACCAAGCAAGCGGCCGAACTTAAGCTCCATCTGGTCCCACTGATTGAGCTTCGGCTCTTCCTTGGAGGCAAGAACCGTAAGCCTCTCGAATCTCCCCCGGAAACGGAAGCTTCCGGTCGGCGACCCCTTCCTCCAGAGGGGAAACGGAGCGGAACCATTGATGGCAACGAACGACTTATCGCCGTTGCGAGCAGAAGTCGCGATGCTAGCGACGGCGGTCAGAGCAGAGGTCTCCATTGCTGTGATGAACCCAAGGTCAAGGCAAGCTCATCACCGCCGCGGTACAAAGCACGGAAGGCTAGCGTTCCGATTCGAACTCGAGAGGGAAGTGAAGAATGGGAAGGTGGAGCTCTTTTAGAGACGAAGATTCAGGAGGTAGAACTGCCGTAGGAGGAAGATTTCATTTTTATCTTCTCTGGAATGGAACAATGCCACGTCACGTCCTACCTGGCCTGTTTTTTTTTTTTTGGTCGGAACCTGGCCTGTATTTTATGTTCTTCTTTTTCAGGGCTATCTGCTTGGAGCCAATAGCAATTTTTTTGCATGCTTTAAATTTTTCAGAGGATCAACAACATAGGGGTGTGAAGCCAGATTGGGTTTACCCGAAAACCGGACTGGACCACCCAAAAAATAGGTTCGGGAATTGGTTCATGTTCAAACTGGTTCAAGTACAAGTTCTAATTTTAGGAGTACAAAAAAAATGTAGTCTTGTGAGTCTCACCTCTTTTATTTTTGGTGGGTTTTATTTTTTGTTGCTCATATTAGAGATTATTGCTTTTATTGTTCAATCTTTTACTTGGAATCATTTCATTACTACTTCTATTATTTTACTAAAAAAATGAAATTAAAAAAGGAAACAAAAGAAAAATAAATTCTCGGTAAACCTTGAAGCCGAACCGAAAAAACAGGACAAGTTTCAAGTTCCGAAAACTGGAAATCAGTTACAACAGAATAGGGTTTAAGTTCAAGGTCTGAAATCTACCATCTGGAACATATTGACCCCTAACATCAATCCACAAATTTTCACAGCCGTTTGAGTTGGTTTTTTCTTCGTCAGGCATTTCATGAACAGCATCATGCAAAACTAGGATGTCACAGAGAAGGGTCGTAAAAAGATCTCAAATTTGATAATAAGAGCATGACAACGAGGTTAAACTCAAATTCAAATGCATAATCATGATGAGCAAGGAAAAAAAGCTCCAAATTTCGCCGTCGCTAAGACTTTATCGTTTCAAAGCCAAGGGCTACTGTTTCTGTTCCGACTTGGGCTTTCCATCGGGTCCGGACTCCTGCGCCTTCCCCGGCTCTTGATCGGGCGCTCCCACTCGCTCCTTTGGCTCGGGAAGCAGCCCGGCCACGTCCCTCTTCATGGAGGCGATCTTGTTGAGGTGGTTGTAGCTGCCCTTCTCCTTGAAGAGCTGAGCAAAGTGGTGCTTGCAGTACAAGATGCCATCCAGAGCAGCATAGGAGGATGGGGTCAAGAAGCAGCCTCCATGAGAGCACCTGAAGCAGGACTTGTGGTATGACTCTCCCTCCACTGTCAGCTGCAGAAGCACTCCGACAATGTGTGATCTCCGATATAATATCAATGAATCAGTTATCACTGCGAATGTGGTGCTACCGACGCTAACCTTTTCGAGCGGATAAGCCGTCTTCTGGCACAATGCGCATTTGTCCTGGGTACCACAGAACCTCTGCGAAAGCTTGCTAGGAGTCCTAGACTGAAGGTGACGGGACAATGGCACATAAATACCCAATATGATGATGCATAACTAGAATGATGGGATTTTAAAGAGATTTGGAGTTGATTACCAGCGCATTCTGTTTCGGATCAGAGGACTTTCCCGCTGGTTACCATAGATATAACAGACATAAAGAAGATTGTTAGACAAGTGAAGAAACACGGCGTAGTAGCGACAATTAATGTCTTGAGTTTGTGGAAACAAAGAGATCTCACGTTGGAATTTCTTGCTGTAGCTTCCTGTCTCCTTGAAGAGCTGCTCGAAATGAGGCTTGCAGTACAAGACTCCATCCAACGAAGAGAAACTGCTTATCTGAGAAATGGATCGCGCACATTAAGTCAATGCAGTATCTCTGGGGTCCTAATAGTCATGTTTTCACCTCTTGAGAGATCGCGCGACATTTAGCCACCGGAATTTTTGAAGTGGTGCTAATTGTTTTTCACGTTGGATCACGGTCCTCTGACCATTGTGATAAGACGGACAAACCAACACGAAGCACCTATAATTTCCACGGACGCGGGATTTCGGCCATGGTTACAAAGGCACACGATTGATTTCGTTTATGAACAGCAAAAGAGAAGCATCTAAAAAGATGAGGATTCGTACCACTAATTTGCCATTGCAGTGGCTGCATTTGAAACAGGTCTTGTGATATGGGACTCCATCAGCTGATACCAACTCGATGAGATGTACGGTCTTATCGCAAGCCTTGCATTTCTCCTGCGTCCCACTGAAACCCATCGTTTAATCCTAATCCGTGCCCGGAGTTTCCGTTGAAGCAATGCGAACGTTACACTATCGAGCGCGAGAACTTCGTCTTCAAATTTTGGAGATCTTTTAGACGAAAGAACTCGAATCTGTTTTCACCTTCAGCGTCGTAAAGCTTGGAAGATAGGTTGATTGGTTTGCGAGGAGTCATGAATTTCTACCATGAGATTTTTGGACACTTGTTTGAGGTTCCTTGTATTTTGGAACCTGTCATTGCCCTTGATGATCTAAAACAAATATGTTGACCTGGTCTGACCTGCATAAATTTAGAGGACATGGTCTGTTCACTTCCTTCTATTTCTGTGCTGTCGTGGGCAATTTCTTTTCCTTGTAATCCGTTCTGTTCTCTTCCCATTTTTAGATTCAAATGCTTGAGAATTGGAGCATCTTCCACAGCAGCAAAAGCCATAAGCCATGTAAAATCTTGTCATTTGTCCTGAAAAATTGTCGAAGAGCCTATTCTCGACCCCTTATATATATCATGTGATACAAGATTTCACAAGCATGTATTACAAATCCTCAAAACTGTTCAAGCAAAATTGTACACACATTTTTAACTTTACAAGCAGAGAGTCATTGAAAAGCATCAGATCGCCAAAGTCGAACATATGCATTCTTGTACTTTTCAAAATTCATTCTGCTTGAATCGTTTTTGGCCAAGGAAATTCAGCTGCCGAAGCATCTGAGGAGCTTCCTCGGTACATAACCGGTGGCACGGAACTTGGCAGCCGCCTCTCGTACCTTGATGATGTCTTCAACTCGTTTCGCTTCGATCGTCGCCTTCTTTACTTCGGCTTCCTTGTGAATTTCAACTAATTTGTTCCTGATTTTCTCCGCCTGCTCAGCCTTCTTCTTTTCTATCTCCTCCTACCATTTGTGAAGAACAGCAAATCACATCAGTAGCAATCTAAACCCTCCCGAACAATCGAATTACAACACTGAAAATCAGAGTTCCAGTTCCGCTCCGTGCATATAATTCAGATGGTGGGCTAGAGAGAACCAGGACGCCTGAGAACATTTTCGGACACAGTTTGAATTTCACTCACCTCGATTTGCTTTATCCGAGCCTCGACAGAAGCTATCTGGGTGTTTTCCCAGGACTCAGTGAAGGCTAGATTTTTGTATGCCCTGTCTCAAGACCTCGCTCAAATCAATCAGGACTCAATGCAAAGGGAGGGGAATCACAAGTGAAGAGTCTCTTACTTGCTCTCAGCTTTGGACTTCTCACTCTCTTCCCAGGCTCTGATCAAAGCCAGCCTCTTCTCTGCTTCCACTTGGGCAAGCACAGCATCTAAAGAACCATGCACAGCAACAAGTCAAATTCCTAGTCTGATGATCTTACAATGACTTAGCCCGATCAGAAAATAATGAATAGCTACGGATCACCACCAGTCTGCTCAGTCATACCTCTCTCTGTTTGATCTCCTGAGCCTCTCTCAACAGCATCTGTGATCTCTGCCACAAGAAATTCAATGGGGTAAGATGAAAACCGAGAACCAAATGATAGGATTTACAAAATTGCAGGGAACCCCAACAAGTCTTTTCATTATAATTATCAGGTTGAATTGGTATAATAGAGGCACATTACATAGTACTTGGTTGTTCTAACACTCCGCTCATTCAGGGGTTCACATGCCGGCACAAAAACGCACCGCAAATGTTGATTTCAAATCCTAGATTTCCTGTTATAATACCATGTTAAATTGCACATCCGACAAGTTTAGTTAGATGGATAAATGTGCATGTCATGATACGTCCATGGCCACGGGGCCAGTTATACGAAACTTGGCCTCGAATTCTTTTGTTTTCAATCCTAAACAAACCCCGTAAAAAAAAAAAAAAAAGGTGCAGATGAATATATGCAGAATAATTAAAATCTCTGAAGAGAAAAATTAAAAGAGCGGATTACTTACCCTCATCAGTCGCAAAAGCGACCTTCTTGCTGGGAGCAGATATGACGATCTTCTCCTGAGCTCCATTCTCGGGTTCTGGGGGAGCTTTTGGTGCTTCAGATCGACCAGCTTTCTTCTCCACCTCCTCTTCCATCACGTAATCCTTCAACTTAGCCACCGGTGCGCTCGAAAATAAGATAAAATAAAACTACAGAGTTCGAACAAGATTTGGAATTTGTTGAACGTGGGTGATTAAAATGAAAAGATTTAGGGGTTGGGAACTGGTTTAATTTAGCTGTTAACTCGAAGGTTTCCACCAAACATTGATGCGACTGAGAGGAGCTAATTAACTTTAAGTTGGTGCTTCGGCTGTAGAATGAAATGGAAGTTTCATCAAATTCCTAGCTAGGATGGAGATCAGAGGAAGGAGATACGTTGCTTAAGCCTAGGCTTGATTGCTTCCCAAGCAAACCGTAATCTTGATTAATGAGACAGCCACCTTTATAAGGTTTCGCTGTTCATGGACTATGGCTTTCTTGGTTTTTTTTTTTTTTGGGGGGGGGGGGGTGTTTCTAAAAAAGCAATTCCATTCCGTGAGATGATTGATTAAGAAGATATAGGGAGGAAAAACAGCCTACATGAGAGATTGGTTAAAGAAAATTATATTAACACTACATTTTTTTACTCTAGATGGGAGATCATTAAAAAAAGAAAAGAAAGGAAGATGTAATTCCTATATGAAGAAACGCCCAATTTGCAAGCTCATGAGCAACTGCATTTCGGTTCTACTAGTCCACTTCAAACTCCATACTAGATTGTTGCTTAGAAGGAGACGAGAGTCAAGACGAAAGAATGAATGCACCAAGGGCAAAGGCTCTATGTTGAATTGCATCAATTAACACATTACAAGCAAGAAGAAAAGCTGCGGCTTTCACTTCCATTGGCAAGTTCCTTCTTCCTCTTCTTGCCCCGCTTGAACAATCGAGCTTCCATCCGATCGTGCAATAATACTTGTGGCCCCTTTGTTGTCCTTCCACACACCATCTACATTAAACTTCAGCTCTTGATTCGATGGAGGAATCCAAGAATTTGCTCTTGCCTCGATAAAATCTGATTTCTCGCTTAACTCAACTCTATTCTCCTTCCTCGACAAGGCAAGACATTAGCCGCTATCCTCCACAACATCACCAAAGCTTTCTTGTCAGCACCATCGATTGTATTGATTTCTTATACAAAGGCTTCATACGGAATTCTCAACAGAAATCGATCGAATGAAGAGCGGAGCTTTCATTGACGGTCGCTAAAACTTTGGTACTTCAATTGCGGTCCCTTGACATTCAGTCAGGTTCCCGGGTTCCGCCAGATGCACACCGATCATTTTTGGTCAAATTGCCAAGGGATTGTCGGCCCGTCTTCTCACGTGACATGAAATGCATTAATAAGTGGACGCGTGGAGCTCTTCGGGAGAGAATATCTCATCATTCATGTATCTTTACGAGTGGTCTTTTCTATTTATTTATTTCACATAACTTTCGAGAGCACGAGGATGAATCAAATTATTAAAACGCCCCTCTATTATTCGTCATGTTGCAAAGAAGTTTAATAGAGTAAATGACCCATGAATGAAATCTATCCTCTACTATTTAGTCAATGACATTTGAACCGACCCCCCAGTGAATGCCTCCTACTTTACCAACACCAGTTGTGACCTACCCTCGTCGCCGTGCCAGGCCAAGACATCACGTGCCTCCAACACTTGTAGATTTGCCCCCCACGTGCATGACAAGTAACCCGTAGTCAATTAGCCCATTGAATCATGACTATATCCACTATTCTGATATTCAAATTCGATAGAGATTAAATTGTAAGATGCTAATCTCCCTCTCGATTTATGCAAACTTAATTTATCTGCCAACGAAGGTAAGGACGAAGCTTCGTTTTTTTTTTTTTTTTTCCAGATTCTATGTACTGAGAGTTATCCACCAACGTTGTTTAGAGGGTAAAAGGAGTTGGGGACACTCTATCCCAATCTGCCGCACATGTTTTTTCACTGTCTCACATGATTATCCTTTGAAAAAATATCAAAAAAGTCTCAAATATATTGCATCGATATCAATTTAACCACAAACTTTTTAATTGAATCAATGTAATTCTAAATATTTTCTCATTGGTATCAATCGGTCAATTTAGATCGAAAATTACTGACATGGATACTGGCCGTCCTATGTGGTACGGCCGATGCCGATATGGATCTTTTTTTTATTAAAAGAATTTGATGTTTTTTTCTTTTTTTCCTTTCCCTTTTCTTTTTGTTGGCCACCAGCCTCGTTCATATCATCGACGGTCGCGCCACATTGGACGGCCGACGTCCATATCAATGATTTGCAGCTTAATTTGGTAATGGACTGAATTGATGGAAAAAGATTTAGGACTAAATTGGTCTAATTGAAAGGTTTAAGACTAAATTAGTAGAAATGCAATATGTTTGAACTTTTTTGATATTTTTTCCGTTTGCCAACTTTCTATCATTCAGAAAGTAAGAAGAGATCGGATCATGGTGAGGTAAGCACTCAAGTTACCATTCCAGTAGATGGCTTTTGCCTAGTCGAACGTCTGATATCAAAACAAAACGACGCCGGGGTTGGCGAGGACCGTCGATTTCCCAAGTCATTTGGTTTTTGATGGAGTACTTAAGAGATACATCAAATTACACGTAAATTGTACAAATTTTACGTCTTAATCATCTGAGTTATCGAATGTATTTTTTTTTTTTTATCCCTATCCTCGTCCTAATTTATTAAAAAAAAAAAAAAAATTACGAGGACAGGGATAGGGTAAAAAAAAAAAAATACATTCGATAACTCAGATGATTAAGACGTAAAAATTTGTACAATTTACGTGTAATTTGATGTATCTCTTAAGTACTCCATCAAAAACCAAATGACTTGGGAAATCGACGGTCCTCGCCAACCCCGGCGTCGTTTTGTTTTGATATCAGACGTTCGACTAGGCAAAAGCCATCTACTGGAATGGTAACTTGAGTGCTTACCTCACCATGATCCGATCTCTTCTTACTTTCTGAATGATAGAAAGTTGGCAAACGGAAAAAAATATCAAAAAAGTTCAAAACATATTGCATTTCTACTAATTTAGTCTTAAACCTTTCAATTAGACCAATTTAGTCCTAAATCTTTTTCCATCAATTCAGTCCATTACCAAATTAAGCTGCAAATCATTGATATGGACGTCGGCCGTCCAATGTGGCGCGACCGTCGATGATATGAACGAGGCTGGTGGCCAACAAAAAGAAAAGGGAAAGGAAAAAAAGAAAAAACATCAAATTCTTTTAATAAAAAAAGATCCATATCGGCATCGGCCGTACCACATAGGACGGCCAGTATCCATGTCAGTAATTTTCGATCTAAATTGACCGGATTGATACCAATGAGAAAATATTTAGAATTACATTGATTCAATTAAAAAGTTTGTGGTTAAATTGATATCGATGCAATATATTTGAGACTTTTTTGATATTTTTTCAAAGGATAAATCATGTGAGACAGTGAAAAAACATGTGCGGCAGATTGGGATAGAGTGTCCCCAACTCCTTTTACCCTCTAAACAACGTTGGTGGATAACTCTCAGTACATAGAATCTGGAAAAAAAAAAAAAAAAACGAAGCTTCGTCCTTACCTTCGTTGGCAGATAAATTAAGTTTGCATAAATCGAGAGGGAGATTAGCATCTTACAATTTAATCTCTATCGAATTTGAATATCAGAATAGTGGATATAGTCATGATTCAATGGGCTAATTGACTACGGGGTTACTTGTCATGCACGTGGGGGGCAAATCTACAAGTGTTGGAGGCACGTGATGTCTTGGCCTGGCACGGCGACGAGGGTAGGTCACAACTGGTGTTGGTAAAGTAGGAGGCATTCACTGGGGGGTCGGTTCAAATGTCATTGACTAAATAGTAGAGGATAGATTTCAATTCATGGGTCATTTACTCTATTAAACTTCTTTGCAACATGACGAAAATAGAGGGGCGTTTAATAAGATCATCCTCGTGCTTCGAAAGTTATGTGAAATAAATAAATAGAAAAGACCACTCGTAAAGATACATGAATGATGAGATATTCTCTCCCGAAGAGCTCCACGCGTCCACTTATTAATGCATTTCATGTCACGTGAGAAGACGGGCCGACAATCCCTTGGCAATTTGACCAAAAAATGATCGGTGTGCATCTGGCGGAACCCGGGAACCTGACTGAATGTCAAGGGACCGCAATTGAAGTACCAAAGTTTTAGCGACCGTCAATGAAAGCTCCGCTCTTCATTCGATCGATTTCTGTTGAGAATTCCGTATGAAGCCTTTGTATAAGAAATCAATACAATCGATGGTGCTGACAAGAAAGCTTTGGTGATGTTGTGGAGGATAGCGGCTAATGTCTTGCCTTGTCGAGGAAGGAGAATAGAGTTGAGTTAAGCGAGAAATCAGATTTTATCGAGGCAAGAGCAAATTCTTGGATTCCTCCATCGAATCAAGAGCTGAAGTTTAATGTAGATGGTGTGTGGAAGGACAACAAAGGGGCTATAGGTATTATTGCACGATCGGATGGAAGCTCGATTGTTCAAGCGGGGACAAGAAGAGGAAGAAGGAACTTGCCAATGGAAGTGAAAGCTGCAGCTTTTCTTCTTGCTTGTAATGTGTTAATTGATGCAATTCAACATAGGAGCCTTTGCCCTTGGTGCATTCATTCTTTCGTCTTGACAGTCGTCTCCTTCTAAGCAACAATCTAGTATGGAGTTTGAAGTGGACTAGTAGAACCAGAAATGCAGTGGCTCATGAGCTTGCAAATTGGGCGTTTCTTCATATAGGAATTACATCTTCCTTTCTTTTTTTTTTTAATGATCTCCCATCTAGAGTAAAAAAATGTAGTGTTAGTATAATTTCTTTCAATCATTCAATGTACTCCTATAATATTTCACTGCGACGGAATGGAATTGATTTTTTTAGAAAAACCAACCCCCAACCCCCCCCCCAAAAAAAAAAAAAAAAACAAGAAAGCCATAGTCCATGAACAGCGAAACCTTATAAAGGTGGCTGTCTCATTAATCAAGATTACGGTTTGCTTGGGAAGCAATCAAGCCTAGGCTTAAGCAACGTATCTCCTTCCTCTGATCTCCATCCTAGCTAGGAATTTGATGAAACTTCCATTTCATTCTACAGCCGAAGCACCAACTTAAAGTTAATTAGCTCCTCTCAGTCGCATCAATGTTTGGTGGAAACCTTCGAGTTAACAGCTAAATTAAACCAGTTCCCAACCCCTAAATCTTTTCATTTTAATCACCCACGTTCAACAAATTCCAAATCTTGTTCGAACTCTGTAGTTTTATTTATCTTATTTTCGAGCGCACCGGTGGCTAAGTTGAAGGATTACGTGATGGAAGAGGAGGTGGAGAAGAAAGCTGGTCGATCTGAAGCACCAAAAGCTCCCCCAGAACCCGAGAATGGAGCTCAGGAGAAGATCGTCATATCTGCTCCCAGCAAGAAGGTCGCTTTTGCGACTGATGAGGGTAAGTAATCCGCTCTTTTAATTTTTCTCTTCAGAGATTTTAATTATTCTGCATATATTCATCTGCACCTTTTTTTTTTTTTTTTACGGGGTTTGTTTAGGATTGAAAACAAAAGAATTCGAGGCCAAGTTTCGTATAACTGGCCCCGTGGCCATGGACGTATCATGACATGCACATTTATCCATCTAACTAAACTTGTCGGATGTGCAATTTAACATGGTATTATAACAGGAAATCTAGGATTTGAAATCAACATTTGCGGTGCGTTTTTGTGCCGGCATGTGAACCCCTGAATGAGCGGAGTGTTAGAACAACCAAGTACTATGTAATGTGCCTCTATTATACCAATTCAACCTGATAATTATAATGAAAAGACTTGTTGGGGTTCCCTGCAATTTTGTAAATCCTATCATTTGGTTCTCGGTTTTCATCTTACCCCATTGAATTTCTTGTGGCAGAGATCACAGATGCTGTTGAGAGAGGCTCAGGAGATCAAACAGAGAGAGGTATGACTGAGCAGACTGGTGGTGATCCGTAGCTATTCATTATTTTCTGATCGGGCTAAGTCATTGTAAGATCATCAGACTAGGAATTTGACTTGTTGCTGTGCATGGTTCTTTAGATGCTGTGCTTGCCCAAGTGGAAGCAGAGAAGAGGCTGGCTTTGATCAGAGCCTGGGAAGAGAGTGAGAAGTCCAAAGCTGAGAGCAAGTAAGAGACTCTTCACTTGTGATTCCCCTCCCTTTGCATTGAGTCCTGATTGATTTGAGCGAGGTCTTGAGACAGGGCATACAAAAATCTAGCCTTCACTGAGTCCTGGGAAAACACCCAGATAGCTTCTGTCGAGGCTCGGATAAAGCAAATCGAGGTGAGTGAAATTCAAACTGTGTCCGAAAATGTTCTCAGGCGTCCTGGTTCTCTCTAGCCCACCATCTGAATTATATGCACGGAGCGGAACTGGAACTCTGATTTTCAGTGTTGTAATTCGATTGTTCGGGAGGGTTTAGATTGCTACTGATGTGATTTGCTGTTCTTCACAAATGGTAGGAGGAGATAGAAAAGAAGAAGGCTGAGCAGGCGGAGAAAATCAGGAACAAATTAGTTGAAATTCACAAGGAAGCCGAAGTAAAGAAGGCGACGATCGAAGCGAAACGAGTTGAAGACATCATCAAGGTACGAGAGGCGGCTGCCAAGTTCCGTGCCACCGGTTATGTACCGAGGAAGCTCCTCAGATGCTTCGGCAGCTGAATTTCCTTGGCCAAAAACGATTCAAGCAGAATGAATTTTGAAAAGTACAAGAATGCATATGTTCGACTTGGGCGATCTGATGCTTTTCAATGACTCTCTGCTTGTAAAGTTAAAAATGTGTGTACAATTTTGCTTGAACAGTTTTGAGGATTTGTAATACATGCTTGTGAAATCTTGTATCACATGATATATATAAGGGGTCGAGAATAGGCTCTTCGACAATTTTTCAGGACAAATGACAAGATTTTACATGGCTTATGGCTTTTGCTGCTGTGGAAGATGCTCCAATTCTCAAGCATTTGAATCTAAAAATGGGAAGAGAACAGAACGGATTACAAGGAAAAGAAATTGCCCACGACAGCACAGAAATAGAAGGAAGTGAACAGACCATGTCCTCTAAATTTATGCAGGTCAGACCAGGTCAACATATTTGTTTTAGATCATCAAGGGCAATGACAGGTTCCAAAATACAAGGAACCTCAAACAAGTGTCCAAAAATCTCATGGTAGAAATTCATGACTCCTCGCAAACCAATCAACCTATCTTCCAAGCTTTACGACGCTGAAGGTGAAAACAGATTCGAGTTCTTTCGTCTAAAAGATCTCCAAAATTTGAAGACGAAGTTCTCGCGCTCGATAGTGTAACGTTCGCATTGCTTCAACGGAAACTCCGGGCACGGATTAGGATTAAACGATGGGTTTCAGTGGGACGCAGGAGAAATGCAAGGCTTGCGATAAGACCGTACATCTCATCGAGTTGGTATCAGCTGATGGAGTCCCATATCACAAGACCTGTTTCAAATGCAGCCACTGCAATGGCAAATTAGTGGTACGAATCCTCATCTTTTTAGATGCTTCTCTTTTGCTGTTCATAAACGAAATCAATCGTGTGCCTTTGTAACCATGGCCGAAATCCCGCGTCCGTGGAAATTATAGGTGCTTCGTGTTGGTTTGTCCGTCTTATCACAATGGTCAGAGGACCGTGATCCAACGTGAAAAACAATTAGCACCACTTCAAAAATTCCGGTGGCTAAATGTCGCGCGATCTCTCAAGAGGTGAAAACATGACTATTAGGACCCCAGAGATACTGCATTGACTTAATGTGCGCGATCCATTTCTCAGATAAGCAGTTTCTCTTCGTTGGATGGAGTCTTGTACTGCAAGCCTCATTTCGAGCAGCTCTTCAAGGAGACAGGAAGCTACAGCAAGAAATTCCAACGTGAGATCTCTTTGTTTCCACAAACTCAAGACATTAATTGTCGCTACTACGCCGTGTTTCTTCACTTGTCTAACAATCTTCTTTATGTCTGTTATATCTATGGTAACCAGCGGGAAAGTCCTCTGATCCGAAACAGAATGCGCTGGTAATCAACTCCAAATCTCTTTAAAATCCCATCATTCTAGTTATGCATCATCATATTGGGTATTTATGTGCCATTGTCCCGTCACCTTCAGTCTAGGACTCCTAGCAAGCTTTCGCAGAGGTTCTGTGGTACCCAGGACAAATGCGCATTGTGCCAGAAGACGGCTTATCCGCTCGAAAAGGTTAGCGTCGGTAGCACCACATTCGCAGTGATAACTGATTCATTGATATTATATCGGAGATCACACATTGTCGGAGTGCTTCTGCAGCTGACAGTGGAGGGAGAGTCATACCACAAGTCCTGCTTCAGGTGCTCTCATGGAGGCTGCTTCTTGACCCCATCCTCCTATGCTGCTCTGGATGGCATCTTGTACTGCAAGCACCACTTTGCTCAGCTCTTCAAGGAGAAGGGCAGCTACAACCACCTCAACAAGAT
>JAGVVM010001978.1:0-53028 GCA_019149425.1 Psidium friedrichsthalianum
GGTGAGTGAGTGGGGGGGGGGGGGGGGGGGTGGGGGGGGGGGGGGGGGGGGGGGGGGGGTGGGGGGGGGGGGGGGTGATGGAAGAGAGTGGGGGGGTGGGGTGGGGGGGGGAGGGGGGTGGGGAGTTGGGTGGGGGAGGTAGGGGTAGGGGGGGGGGGGGGGGGGGGTTGGGAGAGTAGGGTGGGGAGGGTAGGGGGGGGGAGGGGGAGAGTGGAGGAAGTGAGGGGGGGGGGTGAGGATTGGGGGGGGGGGAGGGAAGTTGGGATGGGAGTTGTGTGTGACATACATAAGGGTGGGAGTGTTGTGTGAGGGATAAGTGGGAGGGGAGTTGGGATATAGAAGGGAGAGGATAGGAGACAGATAAGAGGGGGGGGGGGGGAGGGGTGTGTGTGAAGAGTATCTCTACTACATAAGCATAGATAGTGTGAGGATTAGTAGATACAAGGGGAGTGGGTATATGAGTGAAGGATTTAAAAGATAAGGTAAAGAGTATGTGAGTGTATAGTTGTGATTGTTGGTTTAAGGGAGTTATGTTGGTATGAAGAGGATAGTTGAATCACATAGGTGTTGTTTTATAATGAACTATTTACTTATAATTATAATGATAAGTGTATTTTTATATTTTGATGATAAGTTGAGTTGTGCAAAACGTTGTGTAATCTCAAGGAACTTGTTCCTATTGATAGCCTGGGGTTTTGTGTGGAACTCTGGGGCAGGATCAAGTTATGTTTCAGTCTCTAATTTCATATTACCTTTTCTGGAATTCCATTCTTGCAATATTTCTTCTCTGCTTATCTTGAGTTGAAAAAATGCCTGTGCATTAGATTAGTTCAGTGCGTTTCTTTGTGGAGAGGTATGGGATTATGAACTATTCCCCATTTCTGTCTTGAGTGAAAAATGCATTGAATCATGGTATTGTGCATTATTCTCTGATGTGTTCTGCTCTTTTCCACTCTAGTCCACCTCTTGTTCAGACATCTCAGTGTGTATGCATTCCCTTGCATGTGTTTGTGCCGTATACGATCTTTTACTCCTATACTACCCAATGAGTTGTTTTATGAACAGAGGCAGAAAAAATCAGCAATTCAGAAGATTTTCCGTTTCGCATTATAAGCAAAGCATTTGATGGCACAAGCCTGTACCATTTTCAAAGTTGATATAGATGATAAATATGCATACATTAAGTTTCTGCAACGCATAAGTTGACCATGTCCCATACTTTTATTGTGATCTGTCAATCTAGATGAATGTGTGTGAGGTGACTCAAATCTTGCTCTATTTTCTTTCTTGTGGACTCTGAGGATTTTTAGCTTATCTACGAAAAAACAAATGCCTTTCCAAGTGTGAGGTTCACTCTCTGCCAAACTTGTTTCCCACCTTTGGAGGCAGTTGGATGAAGATTTAGTATATCGTGGAATCTTAAGAAACTGACTCTGTAGGATACTTACTAGCACTTTATTGTAGCTAAGAAACGGGAATCCTGTCCTTTAATATGCTGGAATAATGGATTTTTTTTTTGCTCTTTCCACATGTTTTTTTCACATTGCAGGCGTTTTCTTACGTAGTTTAACATATTATGGTTCCTTCAAAGTCTTTTCCCATAGATATGTGCCTTCATGCAAGTATCTTTAGGATATTTATCAGCTGAATTTTTATGCTAGATATGTGATTTATGAATGTGATTTACTGTTGCTGTTTAGGGTGTGTTGTTCGGCTTCATGCTCTCAATTTTGTCATGTTTAACATTTCAGGTACGTTTTGTGTTGGGGGCGATGGACCACAACGAGTTAGACTGGAGGAAATGAGAGAGAAGCATTTCCTTCAAGATAGAGTGGACAATGTTGGGTGCCGTACCTCATTCTCGGTGTTCGCTCTGTACTGATTTCTCGGCCACATTTTCTTGAACAGGTATGTGTTCCTAGGAAGCTATGAACACTTCCTTTTTTCAATTTCGTAGAACTCCCTCTGGTTATAGGCCAGTGTGTTAAGCTCAATGCTTTAATATAGGCTCCAACTTCGGCCCTCCTTCCCAAATACCAAATGTTAATATCTTATTGTTATGTGCATGTTTGTTTACAGTAGTGAGGATTAATTTTGGTAAGCTACCAAGTCTCGACTCAAAATATGACAAATAAAGACCTCTATACTCTATATTTTATTAGTATACTAGTGGATACTGAAGTTGTTTGTAAGATTGGAAGAGTTCAATCATGGAGGAGAGAAGACCTTGTTCTTTTCTTTTGTCCCCCTTTTTTTCTTGTCACTGTGCTCTTTGCACTACGGTTTAGTTATGGGAAATAAATTGCTGGGGTTCACCTATTCTTCGTAGTTACCTTCCACTTTCATCTTCCATTAACAAAACAAATGATTGATTAGTTAATATGAACTAAACGAGAGATATATGGTTGCCTTGTTATACATACATTGTAAGACCTACTCTGTGTTTACAATGCAAAAATCATGTTTGAGATTCCTCAAACATTTGACATGTTTTTTTTTTGGGTCATTGTAATTTTTGTTTTGCTGGTCCTCTCTAAGAATTATATTAGCTTTTTCACAGTTGTCTGATTTCCGATATATTTTCTCCACAGTTCCCTAACTGAAGCATTTGCATAGCCATCTTGGAGGCTGCCAGTTGTGGACTATTGACTGTCAGTACAACGTGTGGAGGGAGTGCCAGAGGCATGTTCCTCTTTTATTATAGCAATTTAATTGCTCGAAATATATCTGAAACTAGCTAATATTTTTTCATGCTCTTTTAGGTTCTACCAGACGACATGGTTGTACTTGCATAACCTGATCCTGTCGATATGGTTCAGAAAGCAAATCAAAAAAGCAATTACTATACTTCCTACGATTGATCCACAAGATATGCATAAATGGTAAGTAATGTCTTCCGTGAGGCAATTGCGGTGTTTGATCTTCTTCTTCAGTGGTCCAATTTGAATTTCTTTTGCTGTCAGATCAAGAAAGCTCTATGATTGGCATGACGTTGCTAGAAGGACAAAGATCTATATTGACCGTGCTATGAAATGCTCCAATCAAATCTTTTTGAACGGCTCTCCCGGTAGGATTGTCTCATGCCAAATGATGTTTTAGCTCAGGCATCCGTAAATCATATGTGATTTATCTGCATATTGGTTGGATTCTGCAACATTCACATGAATGCCCCTCTGATGTACTACACATCTCAATACCTGTCCCCGGAGGCCGTCATTCATCAGTTTCTTTTGTTGTGCAGACCATGAGGGCATGGCCACATGTTGTGGGCCAGGTCGTCACTGATTGTCTATAGAAAAGTTGCTGTTTTTTGGAAAAGTTGGCCGAAGCGAAGTTGCTTGTTAGCTGTAATTGAGTAGTTGACATATTTTGAGACATTACAGGGGTTTGATCTAATCTTCTTTACCTTGAGTATTAGGATGCGAAGTAGGTATATTATTGCATACTTTTGACTAGCATACCAGTGCATAGAAAATGATTGCTACTTATCAGCTGCTATCAACCAACTTTTGATCAGTACCTCTCATGTGGATCCTGCCGGCAAGCTGTTTTGCTTGGTCATGATCATTGATTTCTTGTTGTTTTGTCTTTTGCAGTTAGTTCAGGTAAATTGCATGTTCCTTTCGTACCTTTGACTTCTGATCGTACCATCCTTCAGAGACTTAGTTTTCTTTCATCTTCTACCAGCCTGCATATGATATTGAAGAAGTTCCCGACATGGTGATGTCCCTTGGTGAAGACAGCAGTGCAGTAGACATATTCAGAGCAGAGCTCAAGATGATGGGCGACCTTTGGTTAAGGGCCTCATTTTTTTCATTTGTTGATTTGCGAAACTTGCGCCTTTTTAGATACTTTGGAGCAGAAGAGAGCTCAAGGAACTACGACAACAGCCTACAGCCTTAATTTTGACCGATGGGTGAAGTGCACGCCCTTGAGATGTTCAATCTCAGATCATGCGTTTAGTCTGCGCGTGAATTTGATTACTGGAATTTGTTATATGGTTTTCAACGTGTATGGTGATACAGGGGAAAATATTTGTACAGCAATGGGTCACATGTTTTCCGTGAATTTGATTACTGTATTTCACGACTCGTTAAGGGACAGGAAAGATTGGAGGAGGAAGGAACGAGGGAAACTATTGCCACAAGAGAATGTTTCTTGATTCTCGTGACCGGTTTGCGATACAAGCTAATAGATGGCTGCGTTGATTTAGACGGTAATAGTATTGATAATTGACCAGCTAGCTAAACGACGGCGAATCCAGGTTAGCAGTGAGAAGTATAGTCGCCCACAACCTTGTGCATTTCACACAGGGAATACTTTGTTGTCCTCGTAAAAAGTGGTAACATAAGATGTCCGAGTTTCACCAAAGCTCCTTTTACTTGCCCTGGGGCAGAGGAAATATCCATCTTCTGTGTTCGGGATTTAAATGGAGGATTAGTACCCTGAAGACCTCAAACCGTGCACCCTCGTCACATTAATGTCTAAACTAAATTTCATGCTATGAAGAAAACCCAAACTGGTTTTCTGTGATACCTTTATTCCAAATTGATTTTGTCACAAAAAAACCTGAAAGTGTATGCTCATGCCATATTGCTCTAAATTATTTTCATATTGCAAAAAATTAGGAATTTTGGCAGATTCTTGAAACTTGAAGGAGCTCTTACATTGAGATTATTATATTTTACAGATTTTCGGATTTTGGTTCAACAAGCAATCAAATTTCACTATCAAGGATGTAGTATATTTGTAGTAGCGGTCCTTGTTATCATATTGACCGGGTTTTTTCCTGCTCATTGACAAAGTTTGACCGGTTTCATTCTTTCGTGGAAGCCCAACCGATCGGCATGTTAAAGCCATTCCCCATAGAGAAGACTGAGAACTTGATATTCATAAGCCGGCCTCAGCATGAGGTGATTAGCAACCTCAATGAGTCCGTTGTTTTATCGATAGAAAATGAATGATTTGAATTTTTTTAAATAAAAGGATCCCTTGTCCGCAATATTTTCATTATCCACAAAAATATTTACACATTTATTATAAATTATCGCAGATAATTAAAAAATATTTTTCATTAACTAATTATTTCATCTATATAAACGATTATTTTTAGCAAAATATTTTGCAAAAAATTATTTTCTTGCAAAACAAGCAAAGCCCTCTAAGGAGTTTTTTTTTTTTTTTTAAGGAAGCTCTAAACAGTTCAGTGGCTGTGAAATGGAGAGACCATTCGCCATTAACTCAAGAACATGACTCACCCACAAAAGCCGATCAAATCCTGCGCGGACCGAAAAGGACATCCCCCTCCAGGCCAATGTTAATGGCCTGAGACCCTCAAATCCGCCTGCTGGCTTTTCCGGCACACCAAAGATCTTGGATTCAAGCTCCAGGGACCATGGAGCAGCTTCGATGCCAAGTTGAACTGGAACCGTCTATAGTTGCACGCATAAAGAAGCCCTGGGTTATGTTCCCGGTTTCTCATTGTCCGGCGCCAAAAGTTCCATTTTCCAGTCACTGATGCTTTTGCCAAGGCGAAGAACATGCTGAAAGCCATGTCCTAGAGGAATAGTTTTGCTCATCGATGCATCATATTTTTTTAGACAGAGCTCTCCCTGAATAAGAATGTGTTTGACACACGGGATATCTTGACAGGAGGCCCGGAGAATCATAATATCAAGTGATGCGGTTTTTACCTTCATACCATAATATATATAGATTAAATGACTACACAACATGCGATTGCAATCACATACCCAGTTGAAACTCCATAAAAGAGTGCAACTTTCTGAAGAGAAGAAATAAGATGTCATGCCTAGCTGTACTGTGAAAGAATTCCCAAGCTCAAATAAACTTATTCAAAGAATAAAGCCAGGAAGAAAAGTGTCGGGCAAGTTAGGACAGTACAATGGGAGCCGAGGCTGGACGAGGAGACGGTAAAGCTTCTCCTTTCGTTATGCAAACTATGAGAGCACGTCCTGGAAGTTCATGACAGAAAGATAAAAAGGAATTCCTCCGCAGTGACATATGAGTCAGCTCTGAGTCTTTCATACCCTGTGTCAGTATATTCCTCTGAGGACTCCAAGTGCTTGTTCCGAAACATTCGCCATCCTTTCTTCTTCTTCATCTTAGATGGGAGATACATCTGAAATCGTGGCATGACTTGAGTAAGATCACGTTATTAACAGAAAAATCTATGAGGCAACCTACATCCAGGATTCAATGGCCTCTGACAGGATGAACAATAACATAACATATATTGCACCTAGCTGAGAAGCCAAACAATGATCCCGTCCTTACAGTTGACACTTCGTTTTATGCAATAATTTGCCTTGTCAGGCAAAATCACTGTAAATGTTGTGCGGAGCCTTTTTGGTACGGGTCTTGGCCTTTCCAAGTTATGCCTTTTGCACTTTTGATAGCTATGTTCTCTTTACTCGAAGATGTGAAACTGAAGTACATCAATCCACCACCCACTAAAAGGGTAGTTTTGGCATTCCATATCTTTCTTCAAACTCAAAAGCCGGAAGCTTCACCAAAAGCTGGGGGAACATCTTCTGCTAATGCCTTCTACTTGAGTTGTGACTTTTGCTGTGGCTTTTTAGGTAGCTATCAATGCCAACAGCTAATTTTGACGAGAAGCTACAAACTAACATTAGAAATACGGTCCTTTTCTCCAATAATGATCTTCATTCCTTTTTTTGGCCTTAATATGCGAAATCAGTCATACATCCCCCCCCCCCCCCCCAAAAAAAAAATATAATAATTTCCCTATAGAAAATATTTACGCATATTACGACTTATTAGAACGATGCAGAGAGATTAAAAAACTGAGTGGTCCCAAGTCATCTTAGAGATGAATCAAATTGGTTCTGACGCATATGTAGTAAATAATTTCCAGAAAGCAAAAATGAGGCTTCATACCTCCCTCCAGGTCTATTGAGTTGTAATGCACCTCTGCCCAAAAACTCAAGAATATAACTGCATATGGAGAATTACCAAAAAATTACTTACGGATATAAATATTATTATCTTAGGCATTTGACACCAGCATGAGAAGCCCAGAGGATTAAGCTAAATCGTACTTGTAATTCAAATGTACAAACGTATTTTGTTAGGACGGACTTATTTTTGTCACAACAAAAAAGTTCAAGATGGATGTACCTCGTTTAGACTTTTGATCATTTGGAAGAATCTCAATGTAGCATGTGTCCTTGAAAGAAGTTATGACAAATATCTTGACGCCATGCTGCAAAATAACCATTGACAAGCATCAAGACATTTCATTTCATCTCAATCAATGCACTGGCTGAAAACCTCTTCAATTACATAGTGGTAGGACATCTATGCACTTACATTAGCAAATCAGAAGAACAAAGTTTAAAATGATGCAAGATTTCAACTACAAGTTCTACACTGATTCTTTACCAAGTAGTCATGAAAGCATGAGAAAAATAACTACTTTTGAAGCATTGGATATGAATCCAAACTCAGCATGACTTGATCCCATCACCACCTGACACCAAATTTTAAGTTCCTAGGCACTATGAGACTATAGGCCAGGGTGAATTGAAAAAAAAAACACATGTAAAATGGAAATCATTTTTTGTTGATGAACTCTAGCCACCCAAGTAAAGCTGGTAAGTAGTATTGGAATCACACAAAATAAAAGGAATACGTACCAAGTCTGCAGCGGCCTGCAATGTGACATGATCACCCCATTCACCAGTCCTATAGTCATACACAAGTAGAAAAAATCAGTGGTTTCCAGGAAAGAGATGACTTGTCGAGAGTGGAGAGTGGAGACATACTCAGACATCTTCTCCAAATAGTCCTCATAGCCATAGGCACATATCCTTCATATATCTCTGGGCAAGACTTCAGCTGATATGTCAAAACAACGTGACAGAAGGAGCATTACCATCCAAGTACGCAGTGGGTTATGCAGTAACAAAGTTGGATGAACTAATCATGCGAAAAACAGAAAAAGCAAACTTTGATGACCTAATTTGGCGAAATGAAAATGGATGAGCAACCTGCTTAACGATTTCCTGTCTCATAAAGTCATGGTGCTCGGGGGTGTGGTAGATCTGATCAGAGAGGGCTCGGAACTGGAAACATTGAGAAGCTCATAAGATGTAGTGCGTATGTTACTTTAAGAACCACAGCTTTCATGAACACCAGACAGGCAAACAGAATACATAGAGAATCACTGAATGGTGATGTATTGAGGAAAATAAAAGCATTGTGTACTAGCACTTCATAAGGTCAAGCTGTTCTATAATTGAGTACAATGCCACTTGACAACACAAACAGAATGAGGAAAGAAATCCAACACTTTTACATCAGCAACTTATGTTCTAAGTTCCATCCACAGGTTACACCAAATTTCGGAGGTTCTTAGATGAGCAGATTATTCGGAAGGCAAAGTCTACACAGATCCAACCACCAACATTAGCTCAAGAAAATCACAGACTTAGACACTTCGAGTAGTTTTGTGGTCCAGGGTAGCAGATAGACCTAAGCAAGGCTTAAAGTTCAGTTATAGGTTTAACTTGCTTCTCCCAGATGCAACGTCTCATTATTGAGAATTCATTGGTACTATTCCGAATAATGGACCTAGCAAATATGCAAATTTTTGTGATTGGGCAGTTAGACAAGTACACCATCTCCTTCAAGAATCAATCAGAAGCTAAGGTCCATTTTATGGCACAAGCCCCAAAAAAAGCAAAATAGAAAGGAACAGAAAAGGAAACATTGTAAAGGTCCATTTGTTTCATGAAAAGTAGACAGTTTGGAAAATATTTTCCTAAAATGGATACATTGCTTGTTGAGGATAGAATTCTCGATGACGAATATAATGTCCCTTGACTAACTTCTTCAGCGACACAAGCAATCATGTTTGAAAAATATTTTACAGTCCTCGATTATTCCTGAAAAAAAGGCATCTTAATTAAAACAAAAGCCGGAAGTTCCTCATCTCTCTGCTCACTTTCTCTTTTCTCTTTCTCATGACCCCCTCTTTTCTTCCATCCTGCATGTCTCCCCACTTGCAGCTCACAACAATCTATCTCGTGATCAAACAAATCTCCCGCTTGGTCAAATCACAGAATGACTGCTATTGTTGTCGACATGATTTTCTTCTTAACCAGAAATAGAATGGTAAAACTTTAGGTGAGTTTCCTACTCCTAGCACTCCAAATCAGTGGACCTTCTTTGCTTAGCAGATTAGGATGAAATACAACTCAAAATCCTAGCATTTCCTAGTTTGTAATAAACTAGCCATTGAATTGTTCCTAACTCGATTAGTTTTCTAAAAAATTGAAAATTGAAGCTTAGAGATTAATCTTTGCTTAAAATGATAGCAAGACTTGCAGAGATGACGATAAGAATGAAGCATCATTTTCCCGTTTCACACATAACTTACGAATTACCCCACGCCAGTTAGCAGAGCTGTCACCCTTTACTTCTATTGCAGAGCTTAGAAGATCCCGTGATCCATGACCATACAGAAGTGACCTAAAGGTACCCAGCTCCTACATGACCTGATGACCATTACTTAATGCATGCACCATTTGATAAATTTATTAACTAGGGGCATGCATACTTAATTGCATGCGTTATCTGGACTGCTGAACCATGATAGATAAAGAAACAAAAAATGAGAAAACTTAGCAGGTCTCTAATAGGAAAGGGTCACATGGTGCTAGTTGAAGGTGGTAAGCTTGAGATGAGAGCTTACATTGTGCAGAGACATGCATTTGTAAGATCTCAATCACAAAATTCCCCCTTTCAGTGAACTAAGGCAGGTTTCTGTAAAAATCTCTGAACTCAAGACACAAACCTGACAGTTACCATCTCCTTGAACTTTGCGCTCCACCAGACCATAAAGCTGCAATCTGTAGAAGGAAAAGTCAGGCTTCATATGCTATTCATGTCATGGGTGATGGATTTTTTCAAACATCAAAACTGGTGCTTGAAGATAAAGTTGAAAAAAATAAAAGAAGAGCAAAGGAAGAATGAGTGAACCAAATAAAAGGACAGAATACCTCTCAAGTAGCCGTTGATGATCTAAAGTCGCTTCATCCACCGATGGAATCTCACCATTGGTTTTTGGCACATGCTGCAAGTCAAAATATAGTCCAGCAGACCAAAAAATCAAAATCAAAATATTAAAGGACAGAAAATGAGAAAAAGGAAAACCACTTTGTGCTTTGTCAGTTGAATGTAGTTAAACAAGAATCCAACCCTCTGATCCTTCCGACAAGAATAGAGGAACAGCACAGCTAAAGAGAAGCATGTAGATCCCCAATAGAAATAAAAAGAAGCAGGGAGTAGTTCTCATCAGTTCTGCAAAGGACATGGTGCATGTAATGTTGGGTTGTGGCTCATACTCCCCCTTGACAAGAAGGCACGGGGATCCCACTTGTGCTCTCTATTTCGTTGTATGCGTGCACCTATTCCTAACATGTAATGCAGAAGGAAATTTCGAGGATACTATCTCGCTGGAAAGTAAATTTTTTCAATAATATAAGATATACGAATTTAATCAAAATCCAATATCAAATACAATCTGATTATTATACTCTTATGGGTGGTATTCAACAACTCTTGCGCTTGGAAAACAGTATGCATACCAAATTCCACTCCTCCAAACAAGAGGTCAATCCCATTAGTTCTTAAAAAATTAATCATCTCCCAAGATAGGGCGGTAACTAGCTCACACAGTGACAGCAAAAAGTAAATATAGCAATTGCAATTAATCAAAGGCGAGAAAGGCTTTCAATTGCGGCAGCTTAAGCGAGTTAAGCATTTCTTTGGTGAATGCTAAACTCACCGGAACACAAATCATCTGATTTATCCTCCTACCCAGTTCCCCGTCATAGGCATACTCATCCGGCAGCTCTAAGGAATATGGCCAGTCTTCCCGCAGCAAGCCTCTTCATCAGGGCTAGGGCATGAACTGGAATGTAAAATAGCTTCTGCTTCCTCCTGTCCTGCACAATAGACAACTAATTAACAGACAACTCAAATACATAGAGAATCACTGAATGGTGATGTATTGAGGAAAATAAAAGCATTGTGTACTAGCACTTCATAAGGTCAAGCTGTTCTATAATTGAGTACAATGCCACTTGACAACACAAACAGAATGAGGAAAGAAATCCAACACTTTTACATCAGCAACTTATGTTCTAAGTTCCATCCACAGGTTACACCAAATTTCGGAGGTTCTTAGATGAGCAGATTATTCGGAAGGCAAAGTCTACACAGATCCAACCACCAACATTAGCTCAAGAAAAATCACAGACTTAGACACTTCGAGTAGTTTTGTGGTCCAGGGTTAGCAGATAGACCTAAGCAAGGCTTAAAGTTCAGTTATAGGTTTAACTTGCTTCTCCCAGATGCAACGTCTCATTATTGAGAATTCATTGGTACTATTCCGAATAATGGACTAGCAAATATGCAAATTTTTGTGATTGGGCAGTTAGACAAGTACACCATCTCCTTCAAGAATCAATCAGAAGCTAAGGTCCATTTTATGGCACAAGCCCCAAAAAAAGCAAAATAGAAAGGAACAGAAAAGGAAACATTGTAAGGGTCCATTTGTTTCATGAAAAGTAGACAGTTTGGAAAATATTTTCCTAAAATGGATACATTGCTTGTTGAGGATAGAATTCTCGATGACGAATATAATGTCCCTTGACTAACTTCTTCAGCGACACAAGCAATCATGCTTGAAAAATATTTTACAGTCCTCGATTATTCCTGAAAAAAAGGCATCTTAATTAAAACAAAAGCCGGAAGTTCCTCATCTCTCTGCTCACTTTCTCTTTTCTCTTTCTCATGACCCCCTCTTTTCTTCCCATCCTGCATGTCTCCCCACTTGCAGCTCACAACAATCTATCTCGTGATCAAACAAATCTCCCGCTTGGTCAAATCACAGAATGACTGCTATTGTTGTCGACATGATTTTCTTCTTAACCAGAAATAGAATGGTAAAACTTTAGGTGAGTTTCCTACTCCTAGCACTCCAAATCAGTGGACCTTCTTTGCTTAGCAGATTAGGATGAAATACAACTCAAAATCCTAGCATTTCCTAGTTTGTAATAAACTAGCCATTGAATTGTTCCTAACTCCGATTAGTTTTCTAAAAAATTGAAAATTGAAGCTTAGAGATTAATCTTTGCTTAAAATGATAGCAAGACTTGCAGAGATGACGATAAGAATGAAGCATCATTTTCCCGTTTCACACATAACTTACGAATTACCCCACGCCAGTTAGCAGAGCTGTCACCCTTTACTTCTATTGCAGAGCTTAGAAGATCCCGTGATCCATGACCATACAGAAGGACCTAAAGGTACCCAGCTCCTACATGACCTGATGACCATTACTTAATGCATGCACCATTTGATAAATTTATTAACTAGGGGCATGCATACTTAATTGCATGCGTTATCTGGACTGCTGAACCATGATAGATAAAGAAACAAAAAATGAGAAAACTTAGCAGGTCTCTAATAGGAAAGGGTCACATGGTGCTAGTTGAAGGTGGTAAGCTTGAGATGAGAGCTTACATTGTGCAGAGACATGCATTTGTAAGATCTCAATCACAAAATTCCCCCTTTCAGTGAACTAAGGCAGGTTTCTGTAAAATCTCTGAACTCAAGACACAAACCTGACAGTTACCATCTCCTTGAACTTTGCGCTCCACCAGACCATAAAGCTGCAATCTGTAGAAGGAAAAGTCAGGCTTCATATGCTATTCATGTCATGGGTGATGGATTTTTTCAAACATCAAAACTGGTGCTTGAAGATAAAGTTGAAAAAAATAAAAGAAGAGCAAAGGAAGAATGAGTGAACCAAATAAAAGGACAGAATACCTCTCAAGTAGCCGTTGATGATCTAAAGTCGCTTCATCCACCGATGGAATCTCACCATTGGTTTTTGGCACATGCTGCAAGTCAAAATATAGTCCAGCAGACCAAAAAATCAAAATCAAAATATTAAAGGACAGAAAATGAGAAAAAGGAAAACCACTTTGTGCTTTGTCAGTTGAATGTAGTTAAACAAGAATCCAACCCTCTGATCCTTCCGACAAGAATAGAGGAACAGCACAGCTAAAGAGAAGCATGTAGATCCCCAATAGAAATAAAAAGAAGCAGGGAGTAGTTCTCATCAGTTCTGCAAAGGACATGGTGCATGTAATGTTGGGTTGTGGCTCATACTCCCCCTTGACAAGAAGGCACGGGGATCCCACTTGTGCTCTCTATTTCGTTGTATGCGTGCACCTATTCCTAACATGTAATGCAGAAGGAAATTTCGAGGATACTATCTCGCTGGAAAGTAAATTTTTTCAATAATATAAGATATACGAATTTAATCAAAATCCAATATCAAATACAATCTGATTATTATACTCTTATGGGTGGTATTCAACAACTCTTGCGCTTGGAAACAGTATGCATACCAAATTCCACTCCTCCAAACAAGAGGTCAATCCCATTAGTTCTTAAAAAATTAATCATCTCCCAAGATAGGGCGGTAACTAGCTCACACAGTGACAGCAAAAAGTAAATATAGCAATTGCAATTAATCAAAGGCGAGAAAGGCTTTCAATTGCGGCAGCTTAAGCGAGTTAAGCATTTCTTTGGTGAATGCTAAACTCACCGGAACACAAATCATCTGATTTATCCTCCTACCCAGTTCCCCGTCATAGGCATACTCATCCGGCAGCTCTAAGGAATATGGCCAGTCTTCCCCGCAGCAAGCCTCTTCATCAGGGCTAGGGCATGAACTGGAATGTAAAATAGCTTCTGCTTCCTCCTGTCCTGCACAATAGACAACTAATTAACAGACAACTCAAATACATAGAGAATCACTGAATGGTGATGTATTGAGGAAAATAAAAGCATTGTGTACTAGCACTTCATAAGGTCAAGCTGTTCTATAATTGAGTACAATGCCACTTGACAACACAAACAGAATGAGGAAAGAAATCCAACACTTTTACATCAGCAACTTATGTTCTAAGTTCCATCCACAGGTTACACCAAATTTCGGAGGTTCTTAGATGAGCAGATTATTCGGAAGGCAAAGTCTACACAGATCCAACCACCAACATTAGCTCAAGAAATCACAGACTTAGACACTTCGAGTAGTTTTGTGGTCCAGGGTTAGCAGATAGACCTAAGCAAGGCTTAAAGTTCAGTTATAGGTTAACTTGCTTCTCCCAGATGCAACGTCTCATTATTGAGAATTCATTGGTACTATTCCGAATAATGGACCTAGCAAATATGCAATTTTTGTGATTGGGCAGTTAGACAAGTACACCATCTCCTTCAAGAATCAATCAGAAGCTAAGGTCCATTTTATGGCACAAGCCCCAAAAAAAGCAAAATAGAAAGGAACAGAAAAGGAAACATTGTAAGGGTCCATTTGTTTCATGAAAAGTAGACAGTTTGGAAAATATTTTCCTAAAATGGATACATTGCTTGTTGAGGATAGAATTCTCGATGACGAATATAATGTCCCTTGACTAACTTCTTCAGCGACACAAGCAATCATGCTTGAAAAATATTTTACAGTCCTCGATTATTCCTGAAAAAAAGGCATCTTAATTAAAACAAAAGCCGGAAGTTCCTCATCTCTCTGCTCACTTTCTCTTTTCTCTTTCTCATGACCCCCTCTTTTCTTCCCATCCTGCATGTCTCCCCACTTGCAGCTCACAACAATCTATCTCGTGATCAAACAAATCTCCCGCTTGGTCAAATCACAGAATGACTGCTATTGTTGTCGACATGATTTCTTCTTAACCAGAAATAGAATGGTAAAACTTTAGGTGAGTTTCCTACTCCTAGCACTCCAAATCAGTGGACCTTCTTTGCTTAGCAGATTAGGATGAAATACAACTCAAAATCCTAGCATTTCCTAGTTTGTAATAAACTAGCCATTGAATTGTTCCTAACTCCGATTAGTTTTCTAAAAAATTGAAATTGAAGCTTAGAGATTAATCTTTGCTTAAAATGATAGCAAGACTTGCAGAGATGACGATAAGAATGAAGCATCATTTTCCCGTTTCACACATAACTTACGAATTACCCCACGCCAGTTAGCAGAGCTGTCACCCTTTACTTCTATTGCAGAGCTTAGAAGATCCTGTGATCCATGACCATACAGAAGTGACCTAAAGGTACCCAGCTCCTACATGACCTGATGACCATTACTTAATGCATGCACCATTTGATAAATTTATTAACTAGGGGCATGCATACTTAATTGCATGCGTTATCTGGACTGCTGAACCATGATAGATAAAGAAACAAAAAATGAGAAAACTTAGCAGGTCTCTAATAGGAAAGGGTCACATGGTGCTAGTTGAAGGTGGTAAGCTTGAGATGAGAGCTTACATTGTGCAGAGACATGCATTTGTAAGATCTCAATCACAAAATTCCCCCTTTCAGTGAACTAAGGCAGGTTTCTGTAAAATCTCTGAACTCAAGACACAAACCTGACAGTTACCATCTCCTTGAACTTTGCGCTCCACCAGACCATAAAGCTGCAATCTGTAGAAGGAAAAGTCAGGCTTCATATGCTATTCATGTCATGGGTGATGGATTTTTTCAAACATCAAAACTGGTGCTTGAAGATAAAGTTGAAAAAAATAAAAGAAGAGCAAAGGAAGAATGAGTGAACCAAATAAAAGGACAGAATACCTCTCAAGTAGCCGTTGATGATCTAAAGTCGCTTCATCCACCGATGGAATCTCACCATTGGTTTTTGGCACATGCTGCAAGTCAAAATATAGTCCAGCAGACCAAAAAATCAAAATCAAAATATTAAAGGACAGAAAATGAGAAAAAGGAAAACCACTTTGTGCTTTGTCAGTTGAATGTAGTTAAACAAGAATCCAACCCTCTGATCCTTCCGACAAGAATAGAGGAACAGCACAGCTAAAGAGAAGCATGTAGATCCCCAATAGAAATAAAAAGAAGCAGGGAGTAGTTCTCATCAGTTCTGCAAAGGACATGGTGCATGTAATGTTGGGTTGTGGCTCATACTCCCCCTTGACAAGAAGGCACGGGGATCCCACTTGTGCTCTCTATTTCGTTGTATGCGTGCACCTATTCCTAACATGTAATGCAGAAGGAAATTTCGAGGATACTATCTCGCTGGAAAGTAAATTTTTTCAATAATATAAGATATACGAATTTAATCAAAATCCAATATCAAATACAATCTGATTATTATACTCTTATGGGTGGTATTCAACAACTCTTGCGCTTGGAAACAGTATGCATACCAAATTCCACTCCTCCAAACAAGAGGTCAATCCCATTAGTTCTTAAAAAATTAATCATCTCCCAAGATAGGGCGGTAACTAGCTCACACAGTGACAGCAAAAAGTAAATATAGCAATTGCAATTAATCAAAGGCGAGAAAGGCTTTCAATTGCGGCAGCTTAAGCGAGTTAAGCATTTCTTTGGTGAATGCTAAACTCACCGGAACACAAATCATCTGATTTATCCTCCTACCCAGTTCCCCGTCATAGGCATACTCATCCGGCAGCTCTAAGGAATATGGCCAGTCTTCCCCGCAGCAAGCCTCTTCATCAGGGCTAGGGCATGAACTGGAATGTAAAATAGCTTCTGCTTCCTCCTGTCCTGCACAATAGACAACTAATTAACAGACAACTCAAAAAAATTGTATATTGTAATATGGTATCGCGAACTTTCAACTGTTTTCATGCTTAAAAAAAAAAAAACCTGAAGCATAGTTTTGAATAGATTGGTCAGGCCACTCGTGTAAGAAGAAAGACGATTGCAACTGTTCTGATTCTTCATGCGCAGATTGATCTGTTTCTGTAACAGCTAGCTGAGATAGTTCCTCTTGAAGAGCCTGTGCTATAAGTTCATCATTCTCCACATTCCCACAATCCGTGCTATAATCATCTTCCCTGAAGTAGGGTCCCTGATAGTAGTCTAAATTATCGTGAGTCACGCTACTGCAGTATCCGCAATTGGAATACGGATTCCTGTCAAAGAGCTGGATCCCCCACTGTACAAAACCATGCTCTTGATCGTGCGAAATCATTTTCCCTCATTCACAACACAAGGCTAAGCGCTGTTCTTTCATTTAGTTGAAAAAGCGGCATCCTAACCCAGTAAAGCAATATTGAGGAAACCCCCACCAACTAACAGCCATGCCCTGGATAGTCTTCCCCCAAACTAACAGATACATCCCTGCCCATTCTTTGAAGCACTTCTGCATCAAAATTCACCCTAAAATATGTCAAAATTAAACAGCAAAATGCGAAATCTGAAGGCAGTATTCTTATGTCGGCGCATCAGGAGAAGAGATTAAAGCTCAAATCTTTGCAATAAGCGAACGATATCTGGTAATCTACGATAAAACCAAACGAAAACATTTCATTAGGATATGCCATCAATCAAACGAAACTGCTCTTAGAAGCGGCTATACATGACTCCCACATCGACATGTAGTCTTCAGGAGCCTATTGTGCCGTCAACTAAGGAATGCAGCGGCCAAATCTATGGGGGGAAACGAACAGCGCGCAAGGTCTACGATCCACATTCTCCGGGGTGGAAAGCGTTCTTAGGTAATCAAAACCAATCCAGTAAATTCAACAAGAACATCCCACACAAATCTAAAAAGAAGAACAAAAAGGGCCTCAACCATCCTCGCCGTCGTCCTCGTTCATCTATGTCCAGCTTAAGGCCGTTGGACCAAAAAACAAAAGAAAAAAAAAAAGCGAAGGCCAAGTGACAGAGTAGCAGCGACAAGCAACGCGAACCTGAAGCTGAATCGAAGCTACCTAAGCATGTCTTCTTCGTCCATAGATCGATCCTTCCTAGAGAGAGAGAGATCGCCAAGAAGAGTCGCAACTCGCTCGAGTCACGAGATGGCAATGTGCGCAAATGTGCGTCGAAGCGCACTAACGCGAGTAGACGAAAGAAGCAGCAGCAGCAGGAGGAGGAGGAGGAGGAGGCTAGGCGGACTGGGTCGAACGGTCAACACAGGGGGTGGAGCCTGACGGCGATGGTGAGAGGCGGGGGCCCAGCCCGTTAGTTGACGGCGAGAGCATCTTTTCTGGTCGCGTCTGTCAGCTTCTCTCTCCTCTCCTTACCTCGTCAGGCAAGGGGGGGCCCAGTGGGAGGTTGTACCGCCTTCCGCCGTCCCCAATGACGCGACGACACGTGTGCGCCCAGGACAGGTGGGACCCACCGTCGCACATGCATCAATGTTCGTGCTTTTTGATGCCGTTTCCCGTTCCGGGTGCCACCGCCCCTCCTTCGTCGCGTTGTCGGTCCTTTGTTCGGTCGTACGTTTCCACATGGGGCATATACGGACAGATTCGATTGCGAAATTTGCAGCGCATCGTTTTTATCGAAAATAGTGTTCCAAACCAGGTGAAGTCATAATCGTCATCGATCGGTCCGGGGCCGGATCGGGCCTAACAAATAGAAATGTGTCACAGTGTCGGGCCCGGTGGCCGGGGATCACGTCTAATGCGAAGCCATAGGACTCCCAATGCTTCTAAAGCCCATTCACGTCTTTTCGTGTCAGAGGCTTCATCCCGGTGTATTTGCGTCAACCATTTTGCCCCTTACCACATGTAATTGGGGAGTCCCGAGCAGCGGAAAATCAATCAACTTAGCTGTTTTTTAGAAGACTCCAAAACAAAACAACACCACAAGAATGTCGAAATTCGACATTATAATGGATGATTTAGTTTCTAAAACGTTACGGTGAAAGTGAATAAAATAAACGTTACGGTAAGCTCTTCAAAAACCAAAATGTATGCAGAAACAGAAAGTGAAATAAAAGCATAAATGGGTGAGAAGAGAGAGGGAGAAACGCTTGACAGAGAAAGAAAAGAGAGAAAAGAAGAACGAGAAGAAAGAAAAGAGAGGGCGTTCACGATCCAGACACCTCAACAAGCTGAAACGCCCAGTAAGTAGTTAAAGCCTCTATTCGTTTATTCAAAGAAATTTCCAAAATTATGGTGTAAATTCGAATCTATACGATTCTAAGTTGCTGCTTTCAATGGAGGGGTTTTGGGCTGCATATTTATAGAGAGGAGAGGAATGAAAGATTATGATGTTGTGGGGCTATGAGAGTTGACGGAAATCAATTTGGGGTTCGATTTGATCGGAGTGAACTTTTGAAGTTTGTCGCACTCTATTGGATAGTTCCGAATTTTTGATTTAGGTGATGATTTTCATCCACTTTCATCTATCCTTTGGGTCGGCTATATTAGGGGTTTTGTAGTGCTTTGAAAAGCTTTCCATTAACCATAATTTTGCTAGAAATGAGATTCGGCAAAAAAAAGTTATGGCGCAAACGATTTTAGCGCGCAAACTGTCCATGGTGAACGGCAGTGGGTTTTCATTATGGGCGAGGCTTTCCGTTGGCGTGTATATTAGGCATAATTTAGCCGAGTCACTCACTAGAATATTATTTTAGTCAGTTTTTTATATCGTTGTGAGCTTTAATTTATAGGAATTTGAGTATGTCGATTCAAGTAACCACCGTAGGTTGGTTTTTGTCTTTTCAAGGTGAGTGGTGCTATCTTTTCTATGAATTTATAAAATTATGTCTTAAAAATGAAAGAAATTTGATATATTATGATAATGAAAGAGCATATTTGTTGCATAAAAAATATGAATTGAGCATTTATTGCGTTTTAGTATTTTTGAATGGTTTGATGTTTTAAGAAATGGGATGCGAAAAGTTATAAATATGTATTTGCCAATTGTGAATCTAGTTTATAAAATGGATTCTGAAATGGTTTGGAAAACGTGTTGTGATTTATAAAATATCTTCTGGAATTGAAATTGTCAATTTTTAGAAGATGATTGTTTGATGTCCAATGTGACTATGAACTCAGGTATTGGTTTCTAGGTATGCATACTAATGCTAGGATATCCTTCTAAGTCGCCATCAACTAATAATAAGTGAGACCTTGCCAAGAGGGGGAGCTTGGTCACCTTATCACTAGGGGTTATGTCATGACCACAATTTGATATTGAGTAATAGATTGATTAATGGAATGGACCATCAACATGCAGTTTGATAATATTGATTAGTGGACTCAATCATTGATGTGTATTTTGATATTATTAATTTAATGAATGTCTTTTGATATGTATACGATTATGTTAAAGCGATATAACTCTTTCTTATCTTATATGTTTGTTGTTTACTAAAATTGATATAAGCGAGTTTTGAGTTGGTTTTGTAAAATGCACAGTCGACGTTCAATCTACTTAGAAGATATATGCACGACTCATTAGGGTGTGGTTTGCTCATTCCACTCATCTTCATTACTTTTCAAGTTCTTTAGTAAATGACAAGTAAGACGAGAGCGTTAGCATTAACAGAAAGACATTTTGATAGTAGAGATTTTTTGTATGGGTTGTATATAGCTTTTTGAGCTTTTAAATTATATATTCTTATAATAGATATATGTAAATATGCAAATATATCTTTTGATGGTTTCTAGAAAGCTTCCGCATGGTAAATATTTCTTTTGAATCTGCGTCCTTTAGGGAAAGGACGGCGTGTCATTACCCCTATTTATGTAGGATTTGGGGTGTGACATTGCATTTCTATATTACAAGTTCCACCACTTCTATTCTGAAACAAAATTGACACTATAAGTCAATTCTAAATACAGATGCATTCGATACAGAAGTCAAAACCTAGTAGATAAACCAGGGTATAATTGCTTAATACCGAAGTAAGAAGGAGTTGATGAGACGCGGTATCGTTCTAATCACTCCGGTTTCTCCTTCATAAGTTGGCTCCGCATAGAGAAAAGAGGCCCTCCAATTAACTTTAAGGAAGAAACTAATCCGTGCTATGTGCCTCCCGACGAATATCAGCTGGATTTGTGCCGACAAGCATCATGTATCTTTAAGTTCGTTGTGGTCCTGATAATCAAAAACTAAAAGTTGAGTGAAAAAGAGATTCACAAGTTATGCGGCTCAAAACGCAGCTGTGACTCTTTTGGGAAGTGGAGAAAACTTTGCCTTCAGACGAAACAAGCAGTGTTCCCGAATGGGATCGCCCTTGGTGACAAAAGCAAGAAATGTGCAGGGGTCAGAGTTTCATTTCCAAATCTTATTCCCCATGAATTTAAGAGCCGGGATGCCCCTTATCTCAGCATCAAATAAGGGTGCCTCCACCACACTTAATCTGGCCAGCTCAGGATCTGTTTTGATCATATCAAGGGCGCGCAACTGATCCTGCAAAAAAATTTGGGATGCCACTTTAGGAGCAAAGATTTTGGAGAAACTAGCGAGCAGATGTTTATCTAAGTAAAAGTCAAGAGGACATTCCACAAGCGCAAGTCCATTATTTTGTCTGGACAAGATAAATATCCGGGTCCACTCCCAAATGAATTATGGTCTCGGAGAAGTTTAAATTGTACCTTCCTCCTCATAGAGCAAAACCTGCACTCAGATACCGACTGAGGTAGGACCTGATTAACAATGAGCCTCTGAACAGGAACACTTTCCTTCCTAAGGGATGCACACAATCTCGATGATTCATTTATCGCCATAACCTGGAAAGGTTTCCAAAAATTGACTAGGGCACCACAAAAAAAGTCCACATATACACAGCTGCTATGGGAGAAACATGGAGAGCAAACAAGCTTAAAATGTAGGGTGGACAAGTTTATTTTCCTTTAAAATTCAGAGCTTCAACTGAAACAGTGTTTCCTGGGCAATACCGATATATAGTACACATACACATGAATCCAAGATATGGATATAAGATGAAATGAATTGATGTTGAAAATGCCATGAAACAAAAATAATTTGTGTAATACTTGAATGTGAAAATAATTTGTTAATACAGCATCTTCAGACATACATCACATCAGCACATCATCTTCAGAGAATAAGGAAAATTATGGAGATGCGCCATCAATTGCACTAATATCACATGTATATTCTCTGATTTTCTAAAACCAAAACATCACCTGTCCTGACCTTATTTAAAGCAAAGCGGAGCTTGGTTTGATCGTTAGCTCTCACATGGTTCTTTGCCTTGCTTTTTTAAAAGGGCTATTATGTAGACACAGAAAGCAATAGAACTATAACTGTAGTCTAGCTGTGGTCTGTCTTCATTATTCAGGCAAAAAGCAAACATGCCATTTGACTTGAGAAAACATTGAAATTAGAAACACATTCTAGTCCAAATTTGAAAACTTCTCCTTGTCTTTCCTCACATCAAAGACTGTGTTAAACAACATAATAAAAAGATTACCCAGGAATCGTCACTATGATGAACTCCATCATGGTCTGAGTCACGAAAAAGGTCTCGGACTTTTCTCATCTCTCCCTCAGTTGGTCAAGTTTGTCAGACTACATTTGATTATCATATAATAATGAGAACTTCAATGCTATAGATAGAAATCGAAAATACCATCTCACAATTCTGTACTTACAATATCCATCAGCTCTTCTTGTTTTCAAAAACAGATTTGATTGCTGCAGTTGCAGAAGCTAACTTCTTCTTCAGCTGATATGGGTATAGTTATTCAAAGCAAAAATGGTTACCAAAATACAAAACCAGACATTTAGATTAAAATTTAAAACGTCAACAATTAATTCTATTCACCACCATAAACACTTGCACTGAAGCAAAAGCATTCGTCATTTTACTTTTAATGTCAATTGTTAATATAATGGAAAACATATAACAAAGGACAAACTAGAATGAATTATTTAAGCATAACTTGATATGAGACACTGCTTAAACTTATGATGTGAAGGTACATATAAGGCGAATGCACATACTTCTCTTGATGCAGTTGCACCACATGCATATTTTTTAGGACTGTTACAAACCAGTAGATCCAGACCTTCATCATTTTGCCAAGGGATGCATCCAGGAAATCAGGCAGGGACAGCAGACGAAGAGTATGGCCCTAGCGACAAATTTATGCAGCAACAAGACAAGCATTACACAAAACTTAAGCTGATGGCAGAATATCTGCGAAAGAAGTTTCTACAGCATGAACTTTCACTCACTGTGGGTGCTGTGTCAAAGACAACACGGGTGAAATTACTGTACTCCGGGGATTCAAAAAACTGCATAACTGAACGCAACTAGAGAGTCAGGAAGAATGGAAAGAAGTATAGAATAAGGATAGCACTCTCCACGTGTATTCTAAACGACAGGAGATGGACATGCCTTAGAGATTGAGATAGCTTCGTCCAACCCAGGTGGAGGAGTGTCCAACAACTCGTCTAGTTTTAGGTCCCCTAACTGAAGCATAAGTGTAACAAGATAAGCAGCAAAACCGAAACCAGGAATAGGTAAAATGAAACGACAGAAACAGAGCATGACAAAAGAAGAATCAAAGGGATGATTATGTTTTGTTGTATATAGCAATCTCAAGCATCGTAATTTCTCTGAATCATCAAATTGGAATTACTGCAGCTTAACCTGGTCAACCATTGCACCGAGACCCATGCTATCCATTAGATCTTTGATGCCCCCCCGCTATTTTTCTGACTTGCTGTGCGGAACTCTTCCCTGAATTCTCAGGGTTTATCTGCGACGACATGATAACTGATGATATGTATCAATAAAGGGGAAGTGAAGCAAAAAAGGATCTCATTGTGAGGAACTTCTCAAACTATCAGTCCTTTAGCTAAACAGAGACCTCTAAAGATGTAATGGAGAATCCACACCTTCGACAGGAATAAAGCACCCCTCCAGTCAAATCTAAATTGATTGTCCACCAGGAAGCAAGTTAGAGACTAGTTATGAAAGTGTCACAAACAAACTAGACGAGATCTTGACATACGAATGCATAAACAGTTTGATCCACCTTTTAAAACTTGCCCACAATATTTGTTACCTGCGCAAACGAATCGCTTAATGAAGAGCAGGGTCAGTCGAGACCACTATGGTAGGGTGGCCATGGTTAGCAAACGTCACTGCAAGGGAGCGGCGCAACTTGTTTTCCCAACACCTCCCTTCCCACCTACCATGTAATACTTGCGATTATTTGCCACGACCATCTCTTCGAATCCACAGATTGCTCCAGAGGAAACTAAAACTGATCTTGCTGCAAAAATATTTCATTAGAACATCTGAGTAAATGAGAATGCTGGCGAGACAAAGAAGATCATTCGTCCAAGCACATTACTAGCTTAGGATGCTCAAACATCTTATCACGAGAATCAAATGCAGCCATTAGCTTATTCGAGAAAAGCACAATTTTCTATGTCAAACGCTATTGGTGATTCCGTTCTCTCCCACCGCTCAAGGATCGATCGAATCTACAGAATTTCCGGCCGAATCGCGGCGAACTCGAAAAAAACGCGATGCGAGTTCAATCAAAGTGACGCCATCAAATGCGAACATCCATTCCTGCGCCACGACAAGTGACTCGTCGTGATGCAGGAATGGATCGTCAAGGAGAGAAGAATATGATGTTTCTGAGTGCTTGCGCGAGTGAACTTGTGAATTGTGAGTTACCTTGAAAAGGGTTTAGGGAGGTTTTCGTGGTATGGGGAGGAAAGCCAGCTGCGAAGCTTCTTCGGAGCGTGATGAGAGAGCTGTGGCTCTGTGACTTGGAAGCGTGACGGAGGAAAAGCCGCCATGGCCATCGAACTCTCGACCCGCTTGAGTTGCAGAGAGGCTCAATGCGCAGCCGCGCACGAACAAGGGGGTTGAAATGAGGGACAAGAGGAATAAATTAACCTTCTCCCGCGCTGAAATTAGCAGATTAAAATATTTGTGAAAGTAGAAGCAATCACTTTTTTTTTTTTTTTTGGTCGAATAGAAGGACCCAGTCAGAAAAGAGAAAAATTCGACCAAAAAAAAGGAGAGAAAAAGTCCAAAAATCTCAAATTAGGTCTATTGTCATATATTTGCTCTCATTTTTATATGACATAAAATAAAATCCAAAATTTCACTTATATGACACATTTACCTCCATCAATATTTTGTAAGATGATTTTTTTAGCTTAAAAATAACATCAATTTTATTTCACTTAAATCATGTGAGCGCGATCAACACCGTTGCTAACTAGTAGCCACGTAGGAGATTTATGCGATCCTCGTTGATGAAATTTTGATGGAGATAAATGTGTTACATAGATATAAGTTGACATTTTTTTCACATAAAATATTTTAGGATAAATGTGTCAAGTGTGCATATTTTTTTTTTTTTTTCATAGCTTTTTGTATTAGATAAATCAAAACTATGTGGACCTAATTAATTAAAAAATATAGGATTATAAGTTTAGAAAGTTGAATTTAAAAAATTTAATGTTGTGTCATATAATGAAATAGTTTACAATATTCGAGAACCCATAAGTTGAACAGCTTGTTTGGTTTGGTTTTGGGAATGTTTTGGGAAAATTGCAAAGGCCTTTGGATTAAATGGGTTTTTCGAAATGCAAGTAGCGTTGGTAAAGTGTATTTTCAGAAGACATTAGGATATAACTTTAGTTAAAAAGAAATTTGGAAAGAAAGAAAAAAACTCAAAACCGACTAAGGACAAACGGCCGCCAAGTATCCCCCAGCCTCACATGAGGTCATGCAACGCGGCGCTGTTGTCTTAGGTTGGGTGAGCTCAAGCGAGGTTGGCGGCGGGCTCACTAACCACTCATCGATGGTTCACCAGCCCACCGCCAATAGCTAAGGCCTTCGTCGAAATTAGGGTTTTCAAGGACATTTTCGTAATTATGAAAGTATAGCTAGAGTAAAATTGAAGAAAAAAAAAATTATTGACTAACTGAAATGAAGCATTTTAAAGTACCTCTAAATCTACTTTGGGCTAAGGTCCTTTAGAGACTTTTGGGAATGTAATTGAATTTCTCCAAAGTTGAGCAAAAATCAATCAAACACTGCTTGCATTTGACTAAAGGATTTTAGAGCCCCAAGCCCATTTGCAACGCTAAATCAAACAGGGTAAAGTAACTGAGATTGGATATTGAGATATATTCATCCAGTCACTTGTGTTTTCACCAGTTGAATAAGACTGATTGATGAGTGATTTTTTTTCAAATTAGATAATAGTATTTTCTTTTAATCTACAGCGTGGAAGCTTAAATGTCAAAGACTTGAAAACTTAACTCAAACTTTATAAACAATTCCAAATTAGCATCCAATGACACATTCACTCCAACTAATTTCCTTCTCAAATAAGTTCTGAACCAAAATCTAGTTTGAGATTTTCTTGTGAAGGAAATTATTTTGCCATAGATGTGTCCTGAGGATATCGGTTTTGATATTTTCAAGGTTAGATATGGATGAATATTCTGTGAGTTTATGGTATGAAGATGTAATTGGTATAAATGTCACACCCCAAATCCAACAAAAATAAGGTTGACATGGCCGCCTCAACCTAACCAATAATCTATTGTCAAAACATCACCAACATCTATTATCCAAACATCAAGTTGGTTATAACATCAGTGTTTCTCTCATTCATTAGAATATTTACAACTTAGAATTATTAACTAATCCAACAAATACCAATTCAAAATTAATAGTACTGGCTAAGCTCATACTCCAAATACAACTACAAGTTTCCAAATACTAGTGCCAAAGTTTCTCGCCAATTGTACGCTTGTCCTACTTGTTGCTAACTTGAAAAACATATAAGACGAAACTAATGAGCAACCACACCCTACTAAGTCTGCGTATATTCTCTACGAAAATTGAACATCCACCATGCATCTTTACAAAACAATATAAGAACTCATTTATCTCAAATATAATTTATAATACACATACAAAGAAAGAAATAGTTATAGTGTTTTAACATAGTAGTATGCATATAAAAACATTGTTCGTTAAATCAATAATATCATATCAAAATCTCATCAATCTCATCAAATCACACAGTAATGGTCCATTTTATCAACCGATTTGTTATTCAACATCTAACCATGATCATGACAGAATGCCTCGAGACAAGGTGACCAAGCTTCCCTTGTCAAGGTCTCAACCAATTATCAGTGGTGGTGGCTTGGCCTAGAAGGATATCGTAACACCACTATGCATACTCAGAAACCCCTATTTGAGTTCATAATCATATTGAGCATCAAATAACCATCTTCCAATAATCCACCATTTTAAGGCGCGCATGGCAACCATTCTGTTCCAGAAACTCATTCTGGAAAGAAATAGATGTTTCTATTTCTGTTCCAGAATGAGTTTCTGAGCAAAAAAAATGTGTTTGATAACGAAATAATTTCTAATCCTAGAACAGAAATTCGTTTGACAAAAATTAAAAATTTCTACTTTTCCTACGGCGTCGGCGGCGGCCGGCACCGACGCGGTGGTGTCGCGACCCTCCCGAGATTTCCGAGTCCCGAGGGAGCTAATGGATTGCTAGGCCCATTTTGGAATCTGGGCTTAGCTCGGGCCCTCCCAGGCCCATACCAAATCGCGTTAGGAAATTTCAAATCGAGATCGACCTTGGTGTGGTCATGTGACATGTGAATGGTGTGCATGCCATCGGAGTCGCCACCAGTCATTTATTGGAGGGTATGACTGGGAACCCTACCGAACGATTGGGAGGGATCGTTCGATCCTACGAAAACCAGAGATCTAGATTCGGGGACTTAGTTACGTCGATATTGCTATCGACGCCCTTTTCGGTACCTAAGTTGAGTGATTTCTTAGTCTAAAGAATTCATGCAGGCGAGGTTGGGTTAGGTAGGTTCTGAGAATCTAAAGGGGTTCATGCAGAGGAATCATCTGTCCTATCAATCACAATCATGGAAATAATGCGCAATCAGGAAATCAACATGTAGATAACACACATCAAGTCAAGTCAAGTCAAGGCGGGCCTAGGGGTTCTCAAAAAACTAGGGGAAATGCAACTAATTTCGGGGTGATTTGAAAAAAAATTGGGTCAAATTGACCAGAGGGGTAAAATGGTCATTTTCCAAGGCTTGAGAGGTCAAAAATGTAAAATAGATCGAACCAATTGCAAATCGTTTTTCCCTATTTTTATAAATTCTTGGAATTTTTCTGGATTTTTCTGAATTTTTAGAATTTTTTAAGGCTTTCTAAGGGGTTTCCTATTTTTGGGCATTTTTAGAATTTTTTGTGATTTTTCTGATTTTCCCTATTTTTGGACATTTTCTATGTTTTCTGATTTTTTATTATTTTTCTAGAATTTTTTTTTGAAATTTGTGATTTTTAGGGATTTTTCCTATTTTTATTATATCTTATTTTCTAATATTTTTCCTATTTTTCTAAAATTTTCATATTTTTTAACAATTTTTGAATTTTGTAAAATTTCTATGATTTTTTTTTGATTTTTTTATTGCTTGTTTTATTTATTTATTTTTTATAATTCCCGAATTTCTAAATTTTTATAAGATTTTTAGAATTTTTTATTATTTTTTATTTTTATCTATTTTTTATTTTTATTTTTATTATTTGTTTATTTTTTATGTTTTTCTAATTTTTTTTCGGACCGGATCGGGTCGACCCGGCCCACTAACCAAAGCCCGGCCCAGGCCCACTAATCTGACCTGATATAAAAACGACGTAGTATTTGTATTTTATTTGATTTTTTGATTTTTTGATTTTTTTTTTTTTACATTTTTTGAATTTTCCGGATTTTATTTCTTATTTATCTAAAATAATACCTAAAAAATGACAGATCCTAAGGCCAAAAAACGCGACACGTGGCTACTCCACAGCCGTTGGATGGAAGCTTGTTATTGCCTAATTCGGTCGCAACAACTGCTGACGTGGCGTCCGACGTGGCAATGACGTCGGCGCCACGTCAATCGTTGACCAGGTCAACCCTTCGCCTGAGAAGATGATCGGCGCCGGCGATTCTCGCCGGAGAGCCTAAAATCCAAGCAAAACCTATTCGAAACTACCAGTTTTTCTAACCAAAGCCATTCCCACCCGTTCCGATGTGAACCTACACGGTTTCGAGCCTTAAGCGCCCCAATTATCATGTGATCCGACCTGACCGAGACATATTCCGGCGCCGAATCTAACAAGCAATTTCTACATTAAACAAACAATGTAATTCATCCAGAAGGATCACAGAAGTATCAGAAGACTTAGCTGTGTGGTGGAAAACATTGTTTCCTCGCCAAACGAGCTCGCGAGCTCGTGGAAGGCCGAAGGAGTTTTGAGGGTCGACTCAGGAGTGCCGTGCAGCAAAAATGAAAAACGAGAACAGGGAAATGATTAGCACAACTATGGGAACATTTTGCCTCAAGAATCAACGAGAATCATGGAGAAATGAAGGATTCGCATTGACGACCTCCAGCTGTGCATAAATGGCGTAGGACTTTCGGGGGGATGGAATCACTCACGTTCGGTTCTGGTGACACTCTTAAGCTCAGGAAACTCGTCGGACCAGCACCGGGACTTGATCTTCCACTATATGCTCTGACGAAGCCTCCAAAGCTCTCGCCCCCCCCTCCAAAATTCCCCTAACAACCCATCAACCGAAATCTCAATCTCTCTTAAAATCCGTCAACCGAACGAAGATTTCTCCTTTGATCTATCCCGAGAATCTCTGCAAATCCTTCCGTTCTCATTGATTTTTTTGTTTCAAACCAATGCGCGCGCCAGAGGAGATTCTGGGAAGATGATGATCAACACGGGTCAACGGGTCGGGTGACCCGACCCGGTTGACCCGTTTCGGGGAAAAACCTCAAATTGGACCCTGAATTGTCCATTTCTTCCAAAATTGACGCCACATTGGACTCAGGGGCACTGAATTTACTTGAAATGGTGTTTTGCCCAAAAATTATTCAGTATTTGCGCAAAAACCCCAATTTTTAGGTTTGACCCGAGGACCCATTTTGTAAAATCCAAAGTCCTAATGGCCCTTTTTTGCAAAAATTGTTGCCATCATTGAATTCAGGAGATCAAAATCTAGGGGTGACGTCGCCCTATTTCAGTTTAGTCCCCAGAAAATTTTTAATTTCATTTTTAGTGATTTTAGGGACTAATTCGAAAAATCAGAAATTGCATTTTGGTCCTTTTCAGCGAAATTGGGCAGTTTGAGGGCTTTTGGACCGAATTTTAATTTTGAAAGTAGAGGAGGATGACACGACTCTAAAATGTAAATTTGGAAAATTACAAGCTAAAATGGAATTTCTAGAATTATTTAAATATTCTAAAAAAATGAAATTAACACAAGAAACCCTAGATTCCAGCTTTATTTTTCGAAATTTATTCATCCAAAATGAAGGGAGAATTGAATAAAAAATTTGACTATTTTTTGGTAATTTTCTGGCTTCAAAATGCTATTTTTTTATTAATTCTTTGTTATTTTCCTAATTTCTGAAAATATTAAAAAATGCAAAAAAGGAAAATTATTTTTTGTTCAAAATTGGTTCCCTAGGCTTGGCCAAGGTCTCCAAAGTTGATTTTTCAATTTTCTCACTTTTTATGGATTTTTTATGAATTTTTGAGAAAATAAAATGCGAAAATACGAAAAATAAGGAAAATCATTTTTGCTCAAAATTGGTTCTCTAGGCCATACACAGGTCCCCCAAAGTTGATTTTTCAATTTTCTGAATTTTTATAGATTTTCTAAAATTTTTAAATTAAATTGGCCAAAAATCAAGTGTCACAGGTGGGAAACAGACAATCAATTTCTGTTTCTCTGAGAAACAACAAATTTTTGTTTCTGATTTCTTGTCCAAATCTATTTCTGAAACAACTTTTTGTTCCCAGAAACAGAAAAATAGAAAGAATTTATCAAACGAATTTCTCGTCCAGAAACATTCTGGAACAGAAATGCGCGCCCTAAATCTAGAAAATGTTCCATAAATCACACTACATTTCCCAAATCATTTCATAATCAAGTTCACGAACCAACACACACACTTTGTTGGTAAAACAACGTCTACGCTCAAACAAAAGCTCACCTCTACGATTGCCCATGCTATCCGTTAATGATAGGTTATGCATTGAATTTGTTTGCACCATAACTACCTACGACCTTGTTTCTAGTGAAATACAGTCAATAGAAAGCCTTTCGAAGTACTATAAAATCCCTAACTTAGCCAACCCAAAAGCAATCGAAGAATGACGAAAATCATCATCAAAATTAGAAATTCAGAACTGTCCAATAGAGAATGCAAAATTTAAAAATTTACCTTTATTAAACCATAACACCTTGATGTTTCATTCTTGTACATACATTCAACCGAAAAACTGCTCAAAGGAAGGCAGTAAACTCAAATTGATATAATTCCATTTTAAATCCTAGTTTCAAAATTTCTTTGATTAAATGAAAAATGATTCAATTGCTTATCGAGCATTGCAAAAAAGTGTTGATTCAACTTTGGATCATGAACGTGCGAGGATTTTTTCCCTACCTATCTATTTTCCCTTTTTTCTTTCTTCACAAACAAACCCTTATCATTTTTCTTCTTTTCCTTGAACTTTTGTTTCTCTTTTCCCTTCCTATTTCTTGGTCTTTAAAGAGTCTGCTGTAACATTTATTTTATTTATTTATTTATTTTGGTTCCCATCACTTTGGACCTCGTCAAAAAAAAAAATTGCTAATATCCAATTACCTATTACAAACATAAAATAGATGACATGTGGAACTGAGAGAGTCAAATTAACATTCTAATTGTCTTAATTCTTATGATCATCTTTGCTTTTCATTTTTTTAATTATAGTGGTTGAATCCTTTCATAAATATATGAAGATTATATTTGGTTCTCATGTGCTGTGTGCCACGGGCCGAGGTCTTCGTGCCCCAACCGGTCGTTCATCTGGCCGAGAAACACTCCAAGACTTTCTGTGTCTGGGTCCCCTAGGGTTTTTTTAGGGTTTTCTACTGATGTTTCTAGAATACTCCAGAGAAGAGTAATTCTATAAATATCTGCAGTTTCTGGAATGTTCTGTATTTATGTCGGTGGTTAGGGAGTCGGTGGATGGATTCTGAGCCATCGGATCTGAAATAGATCAAACGGTTGTAAATCGAGGCCCTCTACTATATAAATTGGCGCATTCCTTCTCATTTCAATTAACTGACAGAAAATACAAAAGCCCTTCTCCCAGAGTTTCTCTCTCTAGAACTCTCTCTCTCTACGTGATCCGGTTAAAAATGGCTTAGCTTGGGCGTTCCAACGATCCAAGGACGCCCGAGTCACCGCACGAGCCGACCATCAGCAACCGGCCCGTGACAGGTGGTATCAGAGCAGCCCCGTAGAGACGACCGTGTTCGTGAGATCGCAGAGTATCAACTTGGTCGAGAATATGGCCAATCTAGAAGAAGTTCAAACCAACGTCGTGGAAGGAGAAAACCCTCACGACAAAGCCCCGCAAGAAATAGTGCCACGGGAAAAACGTGGAAGATCGAGAAGACGTGAAGAGTCAGCGAAAGCGTTGTTCGTGCTCAACGAAAAGTTCTCGAAGATGAGAGCACGATGATGGAGCTAGTCGATGGACTTGACGATGTTAAGGATCGGATCGCTAAAGTTGACAGAACGATCCATGGCGACTTCTCCCTCGTGATGAATGGAGTGATCGGTCTACTTCAAATGAAAGACGAAGCTCTCGAGCGTCGATTGAAGCCTTGAAGCTGGACGTCCAAGAAAATCAAATGTCCCACCAAGCTGAGATTGAAGCGCTGAAGGTAGAGATTCAATGGCTCAAGACTGAGCTGGTCTTGTGCAAAACAAGTATCGCAAATGGTGCAATCACTACTCACAACGCGCCGAGAATCGACGTGCCGAGACCTAAAGATTTCAAAGGCGAACGGTCCACTGTGGAGGTGGATAACTACCTCTGGAGCATGGAGCAGTACTTCTTGGCCATGGGTATCAACGACGACACGGCTAAGGTACGAATTGCTTCATTGTATCTCACTGACAATGGCATGTTGTGGTGGCGATTCATGATTAATGAGGCGAGAAAAGGCTCATCCGACTACATCGAAACTTGGGACGAGTTTGTCCAAGAGCTTAGGAATCACTTCTATCCCGAGCATGCTCCCCAAGAAGCTCGAAGCAAGCTGCATCGCCTGGAACAGAAAGGCTCAATCCAAAATACGTGAAGACGTTCTCCGAGCTCAAACTCCAAATCTCCAATCTTTGTGAGAGGAAGCTCTCGGAGCGTTCATGGACGGACTCAAGCCGTGGGCGCAGCTCGAACTCAAGCGACGGGATGTCAAGAGCATCACAAAAGCCATCTCCGTGGCTGAATTGCTAGTTGACTTCAGCAAGGCCGATCTGTCCAAGCACAGAGGCAGGGGGTGGAAGTCTGATCATGGCACGGAGCGCAGGGATGATGAAGCCGATTCCTACCGTGGTAGAAAGACCATGGTGAAAAGAAAGAAGCTGGGGAGAAGGATCATCCAAACATTTCTACCAATACCGGGAAAACCGACCCCAAAACTACATCAACCAGGAGGACAAGTTCAAACATCCTCCATCACAGCTGTGCGTAATCTGTAAAGGCGCCATTGGATACAGCTTTGTCCAAAGAAAAACCAAGGGAAAACACTGTACTCCGTTGTTACAAAGGAAGGTAAGGAGGAGGAGCAGAAGAAAGAGGAACCAAAAGAAGTGCGGCTTGGTACGATCCAGAAGATCAACACCATGCGACCTGGCTCACCGCCAAAACCATCCCCGAGCGTGAAGACACTATACTTCGTGGACGTCAAGGTGTATGGGAAAACTCTCCAGGCCTTGATGGACACGGAGGCGACCGACGTATTCTTCTCGAGCAAGGCAGCGAAGTGACTGGGACTTCGCATTGATCCATCCGATCGTTGGCACAAACCAGTCAACGCGGATGATATACCAGCTATCGCGTTGCTCGAGGCGTCAAGATTCAAGTTGGTGAATGGATAGACAGGCTCGAATTCGAGGTAATCCCGCTCGACGATTATGACATGATTTTGGGGATAGACTTCTTTGATAGGGTGAAGCAATAATCGATTTGAGAACCAAGTCGATCATCATAACCGATCGCAGATGCCCGACCGTGGTGAGCCTGCGCACCGAGGTGAAAGAGTCCAAAAGCATCTCCACGATCCGATTCGTGGGTGCCAGCTAAGAAACCGATGCTGACCAAGCCCAAGCACAGGTTCCGACCATTGGAAAAGCTAAAGAAAGAGTGGGAGCTGCCCACAAAAACTCAAAACCATATGCCAACCCAGGTGCTGTTTCCGGAGATGAAAGACCTTGAGCGGCCAAAACAAAGAAAGAGTCGCTGATGACTCATGCTGCGGTCAAGACACCAACCAAAACTCAAGTCCCGAAGCCAAAGAAGAAGCACTCTCGTGGACGGAAAAACAGAAATCAAAGGAAGCCGTCGACTCGAGGAAAGGAGGCGCACGGCCAAAAGAAAGCTGATACTGAAAAGTTTTACCCCGAGCGAAGAGCACTGAGGACGGCGCTCGAATAGGTGGGGGAGAATGACACGGGCTGAGGTCTTCGTGCCCCAACCGGTCATTCATCTGGCCGAGAAACCCCCAAGACTTGCTGTGTCTGGGTCCCCTAGGGTTTTTCTAGGGTTTTCTACTGATGTTTCTAGAATACTCCAGAGAAGGGTAATTCTGTAAATATTCCGCAGTTTCTGGAATGTTCTATATTTATGTCGGTGGTTTAGGGAGTCGGTGGATAGATTCTGAGCCATCGGATCTGAAAGAGATCAAACGGTTGTAAATCGAGGCCCTCTACTATATAAAGAGGCGCTCTCCTTCTTATTTCAATCAACCGACAGAAAATACAAAAAGCCTTCTTCCAGAGTTTCTCTCTCTAGAACTCTCTCTCTCTACGCGATCCGGTTAAAAATAGGCTTAGCTTGGGCGCTCCAACGATCCAAGGACGCCCGAATTGCCGCACGAGCCGACCATCCGCAACTGGCCCGTAACACTTGCATCAACATATTAATTTTTGTAGGTCAAATATATAACTTCTTTAGAAAGATTAGGGTGCTATTAGAGTTCCCATGTGAAAAATTCTAAACCCACAATATAATTTACGTTCAATTATAGGTAATTTGTGAACTCAAAATGTAATCTATAATATGCAAACTATTTGCATTTATAGCTGTTTACGAATCTAAAGGTAATTTATGACATGGAAACATATTTTACGAATGCGAAATATAACTTATTGTGAAGGTCTGTGAGAGACGGGCGCTCAGGTACTCTACCTTACTAAGGCTCCGTTTGTTTAAGGAAAATGACTTCCTGTAGGAAAACATTTTCCAAGAAGTCATTTTCAAGAAAATACAACATTTTCGGTGTTGGCTAGTATTTAAAAATGAACTGGAAAACAATTTCCGTCGTTTGTCAGTAATTGATTTTCAACGGCCGGTGGCCGCGGTGGGCGGCGGGCGGCGACCGAGCCATCGAGGACCGGTAGCGGCAACCGGCGGAAATGATTTCCTCTTTTCAAAAAGAGGAATCATTTTCCACATTTTTCAAGAAACTTTTCTATAGAGGAAAATGTTTTCGAAGGTTAGCTCATTTTCCGCCCCCCAAACGCCGGAAAATCCGGAAAACATTTTCCAGGAAGTTCTTTTCCGTGAAACCAACATAGCCTAAATTGTGTTCCAGCTTCTTGAAGAGCACGTGTTCAACGGAACTCCATTAAGAAGAAAATCATCAACATCAACGAATCCTGCCATGAATTTTTTGCAATTTTTCTCACTTGCTTGCTAAATCCTCCGCCGTGCATGACTTCCCCATAACTGATTCTAATCCTCCAAGCCTGGTTCACAAGTTTCTTGTGAATCAAATTTGAAAAGCATATCTTACAATTTAGGTATGTTTCCTAATTTCAATATTTTGAATATCTGATTGCAAAGTTTGATTGTTTGACTTGCATCGTCTGAAAAATTGTCTTGCAAGTTTAGAATATTTAGTTGCCTGAATTGGAAAATTACATGTTTAATTTAAACGTTCAATATCTTTGTGGATCTTGCTAGTATATCTTTTGTGTTTAAATTAGAAAGATTGTATCATAAAGTGAATATTTTGGAATTTTGTGAAATCTTGTGATAATTTGAAAATCTTTCTAAATATACTCGAAATACCAGAATATTTCACAATGTAATGAAATTAGGAAATTTCCTAATCCGTAACAGCATACATGAAAATAAGTCTATAAATGAATTATTTCCACATCGGATCTATCAGGCTTTATATCGAAACTTAATTCGAAATAAATAACGATAATTATCTTTTTATTAAAAGATTTGCAACTTTAATTTTAATTTACCCATAAAAATAAAAAATTCAAAAAAAAATTCCTTGGTGATTCATCTTTTAACCCCATCTCCCAAAATCTCAACAAATTCAAAGCAAAATCTAGGAAGATAGGGTTTCTTAAAAACTACGTCTCATCATTTTAGAAAGATAGGATTTTCTAGAATTTCTATCTAATGGCTTGCATTCAATGAATAAAATCTTTTTGAATCCATCTTAACTTTTAAAAGATGTAGACATAGGGTAAAAAGATTTTCTTAAAATTTTGGAAAATAATGCAATTAAATCTGAAATATTTAATCCAATCTTGAACCAATTTACTCTAATTTTCAGTTTAATTTTTATTTCAAAAAATTACAAAAAATACAAAAGAAATTCATAAAAGAAAACCCCAAAAATGCACCTTTCAACTTTAAGTCAAAATTCATCAAAATTGCCAATTGAACATTTTTCATGAAATTGATATCGAAAGGTATTAATTTAAAAAATTAATGTAACAAGTCCTAAACTTCAAATCTCTAGTTCACAAAAAAATATAATTCTTTCATTAATTTATTTAGGTTTCTAATCAACCTACCAAAAAACGATTAGTGGCTGCTTCAAAAATTAAAAATATTTTGTATGGTAATCACTTGAACCATAAAGTTACAATTTGGTAGAACTTGGAGAGTTCAAGTTAAGTTAATTATCTAATTAATTAATTTAGTAATCCATTAACCTAAGATTGGAAAACCCGATTTTTAGGTCGCGACAAGTGGCCAGCCATAATAGGGTAGAAAATGTTCATTTTATCCTTGGTAATTTAATTATGCACATTAAACTCCAAATTAAGCTATAATTTATACTATGGTTTTGATAATCTCACTTTAGAGGTCAAATTAACACTATTGTCCCTATTTTGGCCTCTTGATTTATTCAACTAGTGACAATCAATATCCAATCTAATGACGTGATTGCATTTAGTTGGCTAATAGGAATCCCGGATGTTGCATTTGTACGAGGATCACTCGGTATTCTTCACTCTAGAGGTTAAACTAATACTATTGACGCTCAGTGAATCGCATGACATGTTCCAATTAATGTCAAGTAATTCATTTAATATTGTAATCGCATTTAATTAGCTAGGCGAAATTTAGGATGTTACCCTTATGAACATCATTTTTTGAACGAGAGAAAGATGTGAAGAATCCTCTTTTTGGCTCAGACTCTCGCAACGATCTAGTGTTTGCTCAATCCGCTAATTATAAGGTAATTTACTACACAAATAGCATAGTAAATTGACTCAACTACAATTGGTAGCTTACTTAAAGTCATGGCAAATTAGCTAAACTAATGGTGATCCAATAAGCATTTAGGCTCCGTTTGTTTCACGGAAAATACAATAATTTTTTTAAAATTAATTACTTGTATCGCTTAAAATAATTAGTCGATATCTTTCATAATTTATGACTAAACTTTTTCGTGGGCGATGAGAACATTTTCTATTAATGCTTTTTTAAGTGATATAAGTGACCATTTTTAGAAAAATATTTCTAGTGTCATTCATTTTTTGATGAACAAATGGAACGTTAATATTGGTAATTTTACTTCCAACAATTACAATGGGCTCGAAGTCAAGTGCATTTATAGTTAGTACTTTTCATTTTTACATTGTCCCAAGAATGATATCGTTTAGTAACTTTTTGGGGGGGAAAAATATCGTTTAGTAATTTAACTAATAGTAAAGTGACAATCCTCAAATTGCAACATCAGACAAATCTTCAATCAAACTCAATAAATGTCATTTACCCATGAACATAATGATATACCTTTAAGTTGCACTTGATTGTCAGGATATAAGCCGGATAGGGCCACGATATGATCCTTTCATGTGTTTGGTAGTTGTCCAGGAGAGGATAAAGAGAATATAACTAGGCTATTAAAAAAAATGATCTTAGGAGAGGGGTTAAGAGAGGCCGGAATAGGATTTCTCAAGAGAGCAGACACGAAGAGAATCAAGGTTTTCGTATAATTATCAGCTCTCTTTCACGTTGGGCTGCCTCTCCGGCAATTGCGACCATCAAGTGTGGTTACTTCTCCGGCAACGCCAGGCTTGGGTCTCCAGCTGCAAAGCCGGATATCTCCATGACCCGATTCTTAATCGATTCTTTGCCATGATATGAGATCACATCCCTAGCTTGAACCTTTTTAACGTTTAAAATGGCTCTCGACATGTAATGAATGACTTGATGTTGATCAATTGACTTTCGAAGTAGCCTAAAGTTGAAATAAAAGCACATTTCATCTTTGTATTAGTTATAATGAAAAAAAGTGTCGCAGGTTCTTGGACAACCTACATTATGCATTTTTAACTTGTGAAAAGAGGTTGTTCTACAATCTTTATGAGAGAGAGAATCAAGACAGCTTACATCTTACTCAATTGGCTTATCCTTACACTTTACTAGATAAGGGTATTTATACCCTGAACAATATGCATAGGAAAGAAAATAATCTATTCTAACAAGAAAATTATCTATCTTAGAAAATTACAAAATATCAAATAATATCCCTTGTAGCTATAAAAATCTCTAGGAATATTCTCTAATAGAGAATTCTCTAAGATCTATAAGTATACTGCAAATAATTAAGAAAGACTACATCTTTATTCAATTAGCTTATTATTAGGGTTTACACTCAAACAATATGCATAGGAAAGAAATATCTATTCTAACAAGGAAATTATCTATCTTAAAAAACTATGAAATATCAAATAATATCCCTTTTATTTATAAATATCTCCAAGAATAATCTCTAACAGGAAATTCTCTAATATCCATGAAAATACTCCAACACCACCCTCAAGTTGGAGCATCGAGCTGCATTAATAAGTGCAACTTTCATCCAAAGTCAGCAACCGAGCACTGTGAAAGTTGCACCTTGCACCTTACACTAAACAAGTGATGTGGACACATCAAATCAAATTCAAGACAATGATAACTGTCTAAGTCGGACCTTACACCACAAGTTAAATGCAATCCACATTGTCATCATATTTCACAAGCGCTGAAGAAACAATAATTAGAAGCGTCCTTCTCACACAACCTTATAAAACTGTGTGGATGCACAGCTTGAATTACGGAAACTAAATTGCATCACCCACGTGGCACTTAACTTTAGCTGCTCGATGAAGGTGTGCCCGACTCAAGCGCATAACAGTTGCCCGAACACTTATGCCAACTATGCTTATCAATGATGCTCACAGTTGAAAGAGAGTCCCACAACGGATAACGTCCGTTGTAGGCATGTTGAGTGTGGAACCAAATTGGGAAAGTTTCTGAACATGAGAGCCGTACATTGGAGAACTCAAGGCAAGAAGAAAGAAAAACGTTCGATTTAAATTCTCTCTCGGTAGCTCTAATAACGTTAAACTAATTCTAAGATCCTTAGGAGAGAGGGAGAGAAAATGAAGAAAGATTACATCTTTACTCAATTGACTTGATCATTACACTTTATTAGAGAATGGCATTTATACCCAAACAATATGCATAGCAAAGAAAATAATCTATTCTAACAAGGAAATTATCTATCTTAAAAAATTATAAACTATCAAATAATATCCATAATATCTACAAATATCTTAGACTATTTTCTAATATCCATAAATATACTACAATAGAGGCATTCGGATTGTTTTACTCACTCAACAATATAAGAGCAAAGCCAACGAGTCATTGTCAAAAGAATTTGACTGGTGATGTTGTGCCCAAATTCAGATGACACATAACTTTGCTCAACACATAATTTCTTCATCAAAACTCATCACTAAATAATTTCTAAAGCTATCGTAATATTTCAGCAAATCGATCTCGGTTGCACTTGCCTCTGCTTATCACGACTTTAAATTCATAGTTCGCTATAAAGCAAATATGATGTGATAAAATTCTTGAATTTTTTTATCCTATTCTAGCTAAAAATCCAAACGACGTAGCCTTAAAATAGCAAATTACCTTGAGATATCAAACGTAGCTTTAAAGATAGCAAATTTCCCGAGATCTGGGTAATTGGAAAGTCTTGTGTTTTTTGGGTAAAAAGTTGGAAAGTCTCTCGAAAAATAGAAAAGCAACCTAAAAATTTTTATAATTTTTTGTATTCTTATAAATTTTCATAAGTGATCACAACATTATTTAGTATTTTTATATCAGCTCGTTAATTGATTTATTTTGTGAAACAAAGAAAATTAATGTGCGCCTAAGGTTTCTTTCTCTTCATACAAAAGATAAATAATAATTATTTCACGTCACGCGCGCCTTTCCGGTACGGCGCCGTTGGACTGCGCGCGGAACCGAAGCAGCTGGACTTGTCCACTTCACGTGACCTCCTAAACGCCGTCAAACAGCAATTCCTACCGATTTGACCTCTGCAGTGAGTAATGCGGAGCCGGGTTGTTGGTCAGAACCCCCACGCGCCGGACACCACGCGCCACTATCTGTCGCGTCCCCCCAAAAAACTCCCCACCTTCACGTCCGTCCCTTCCGCTCATCTGCTTTCCCTCTCTTTTCACTTCACTCTCCCCACTCGGTCGCTCACTCGGTCGCTAACTCGTGCCTCGCTCTTCTCCTGCTTCGTCGATCGGAGCGCATTAGGGCAAAGTTCGGCTTGCGATCTCGCTCGCTGGAGCGTCGTTTCTGCCTCGCGGGGCGACGATTTGGGCTTCGTCTTCTTCCCCTTTCGCTGTTCGCTAAGTGACTGCTGGAGCGGTTGGTAGGCCCGCCGCGTGGTCAGAGGAGCGCTTTTCGCTGTCTCTTGCCCATCATTGCGAGCCTCCTTTTACACTCAGCGAGGTCAGTCTCTAATTTCGCTCGCGCGCTATCGCCGTCGCGTATTAGAAGGGCTTCATTTCGCTCCGTGTTTGGTTCGATCGATTTGTTCTGACTTTTGGGTTTCGTTCGTCTTTTGGTAAAGAGTTATCCGCTCTAGGGGTTGTATTGTACTTTGCAGTGTTTCTGTTGGCTTATATTTCTTCGCGGCATGGTGAGATTAGCTGGCGGAGAGGGGTGTGCGTGCTGATTTTGGAGTTGCGGAGATACATGCAATGGCGCCCACGGTTTAGTTTGCTCGTGTCGGGTGGCATGGGAAATTGCATGTGTTTTTTCTTGGTTCTTCAATGGGTGTCTTATGGTGCTTAGCCGACTAGAAGAAAAGAAGTTAACTGCCTGGTGATGTATTGGTAATAAATTGGAATCGCTCGAAAATGGTATGCCAGAGTTTGTGGCTAGCGATTATAATATATATACGAACACTGATCAGGCGGTCGTGCAAACTCCAACCTAAGTTTACTTGATCAGACGTAGCTGGTAAGTATCAAGTGGTTTCCCTGCGAGATTATTAATCTCTTGTTCTTTCTACCATACACGTGAAAGGCAAGTCACACCTATTGGTCAGATTTGTAAGAGTACGGTGTCGATAACATGTGTGAACTTCAGCTATTTTAATCTGTGATAGATTGGCAATGGAAGACTGGGTCTTTGTGATTCTGTCTGTTGAGTGCATAGTCCAAGTGGAGTTGTCTCCATGCGTTGTCTGTATATACAGTTCCCTTAACACAGGAAGTTCTTCAAAGGGATAAATTTACAACTTCTTTTAGTTATTTTGCGAGTCTGACCATTCTGAGATTTTCATCGGATTTTAAATTTTCTTTGAACGGCAGATGACAAGCTGGATATTGTAATATCAGGATCATGTTACAGGCAGCAGCAAAGCAGACCTCTTTCGCTATGGACGAGCATGAGAACTTTTTCGCTTCTGGCTTTGCCGAGGTAAATAATTTGCAGATTCAGCTAAAGATTTTCTGTTCTGTTTTCATCCACTGACCTTAATGTAATAGTTAATATCGGTCTGATGAATTCTGTGACATCTCCGCCACTGGTCAGCTGTCCATTATTGTGCTATTTTTATTCTTTATGTAAAACACAACCGATGAATTTCTATTCCTTGACCACAACTTGTGAAGATGCGTGTTTCTTTTATGTACACTGACATTGCTGTTTATTTGAACTTGCAGTACCTATGTATTATTTAGTCAGTTTACATCTCTTTTAGTTAGGCTTGTTGACGATTGATATGTCATTGTTAAAATAGAAAAGTCTCTTAAACCAGGGAGACCAGGAAGCATATTTCGCCATTCCCCATTGCTCTCAATTTTTCCTTTTTCTGCAGCAATATCCATCTATCATCTGGATTCTTGCTCATGCTTTGAGTTTTTGTGTACTTGGGAGAAGTATTGGAGTGGATATACATTATCTATTCTTGGAAGAAGTTCTGATACTCGTTAAGAAAAGGAAATGGTGAATTTCATTTATCAACTTTTTTTTTTAAATGACATTGACCTTTTTTTCCTTCAACTGAATTATCTCTCGTTGAAATTAAGCACATCAAAAAGTTTCAATTAAGAAATCACATGTCACAGCAATTATTAATTACGGCCGAGTCTGACTGTACTACCATGCTCACTTGAATCCCAAAGTTAGTAAGCTATATATCTCCAAATCTTAGATTACTTGAACTGTCGATTGCTCTGGTACATAGGACATTTTTGGAACCTGGGCCTCCCTTGTAAAAGATGTGATGCTATAGGTGTAGGCTTCTTTTGGTCATGTATTTAATTGACATGATTGTTTAAGAAAGATCTATAGATAGTATAATATGCATAAAACATATCTAAGACACTAAATTCATATGTTAAGCACAAAATTCTTATGTTTAAATATGTTTTGAAAGTATTAGCATAAGATACAATGAAATTAACATCACCAGTTGTATCATTTCATTGGGAATGGTTGTATGAGTTGTCCAAATGCTACTATATCAGAAATTGAAAGTTTAACAAAATGCAGAGCGATAGTGACCTACTTTTTTCTAGTAACCATAACTTAGTAAGATAGAAAGTTCTTCCTGATATTGTGCATGAAGCACTCATTTTTGGTTGTAATAGTTATGCTAAAGCTGAATTTATATTGCCAAAATGCAGATGTTTTTCCATTGGAGATCTCTTACTTATAGGTGTCTCGTAGGTATTGAAGAAGTAATGGCACAACATGATTAAGAGAGGAAGCTTGAACAATTTATGAGTTAAATCTGAGATTTTTGGTAATGGTTGCTTCCAGCTTCATTTCAGAATTACACACAATACTGAACCAGAAGTGTATGGCGAAGCAAATGATAGGAAAAAAAATCTACTGCCGGGCTTGCTCCAAAATAGCTGTTTCAACTTTCAAGGGGCTCATTATGTTTTGCGGCTGTAATGCTTGTCCTGAAAATATAGGTGTTCATTACACAGCAATGACTTAGCTAATTGCATCTCTACTTCAACTTAGTGTCTGAACAATTTTAGCTGACTTAATATTTCCATGACTGTTCCTCTTGTTTGCCTGAAGGTTGATAAGCATGTATCCTTCCTCACTGCCTTTGAAGATGAAGATATGGGAGCAGAGCATTCCTTTTTGGGGCCTGAATGTGGAAGGGACATAGCCAGTACCCATCTCAGTTTGGGCACATTCGACTTACCGAAGTGCTTCAGTATTGATAATATTTCATGTGCTTTTGATGATGATGTGATGACAGTTGACAATGGTATGGGTCGTACAGGCTATTTTTTCTTATAAAGGAAATGCGTGAGTTCAGTATCTTTACTTTCTTTAGCAGGTGAATAATTTTGGTAGAGGCTGTGCAAGAATGTCAGTCAAAGGATTTTGGTTTCCACTTTTTGGCCATTGTTTCACATTTTACTTTAAAATGACAGCAGTGAAGTGATTAAATGTTGTTCTTTTAAGGGATTTTGGTTACAGAGGAATGATCGAAATATTCACTCCTAGTGGAAACAAGTCCTCTTTTTAATGCTCCTATTTGCTTGTAGCCAACTTGGTTGGCAAACTGGGTTTTGATTTTTTCTCTGTCATAACACAACGAATATAAGTGCATAAGGACTTGATGCTCTAATGTCATTCTGTGTATTGGTAGGTAATACATAAGCTAAAGCTGAATTACCTTTCTATTCGAAAACAATTTGTTTATTGGATTTAGCTAATTTCCGCAGTTGGAATTTTTCAACCTATTAGCTGATTTTCATAAGAAATTGATGATCTTTGCTTGATTTAACATGTAAAATGCAAAAGATCTTCTACAAATACATGCTCAGATGACTTCATTTTCACATGCAGTGGCTGCTACAGGTGTCACTGGAGAGCAGACAAAGACCGAAGTACGTCCTCTTGTGAACTATTTAGTCGGTTTAGCAGAATGGCAATTAAGAATGATTAGGTCTTAATATTTTCTTGTTGGCACGACAATCTCTTAAAAAGTGTGATTTTCTGTGCTGTTCTTTTTTTCCTAGAATTGCTATTTTCTTTGTTCATTCTTCTGATGCTTTATGTAGAATTCTTTGGGTAGCTTTGATCGTAGTTTCTATTTTTTACTTTTAGTGCCTTTGGAGGCGTCACTTTGAGTCATGCTCAGCTTCTCGACTCTACAGGGTTTGTTTGGGCACTGTATAGATGCAGCCTCCCCCCATCAGTAGTTTTGTCTTTTATGTTAGACTCTGACAAAATTCTATTATGCTTCTCTCTTTTTCCTTCTCATTCTGGTGATTGGCATTGTCTTAAGTATATTATTAGCTGACATGGGCTCTTTGTTCGATTGAATCCAAACCTGGTAAATTTTGTCTGAGCAGCAGCTTATATCGGATATCTTTTAAAACTTCTTGTACTTAGTGCTTTTAAAGTGGATTTCTGTCAGGAACCACACAGAATAAGCTTCTAATTTTTTTTGTTGCTGAAATGGAAATTCCTTTCCCATTGAACTACACTCAATTTTCTGACATGATTATGTGTTAGCTTTCTTGTGAAATGCTTGAACCCAAAGGCGAGAAGATACTTTATGAGGACAAATATTGCCAACCTGCCTCAGGACAGCATTTTATGGGTAAATATATTGCGGGTCCTTTCACTCATTTCTAGGAAGGAATATGTGGATGGAAACTACTACTTACCTACTTTGTCCTTAGATACTGAATACATGGATGACGCGTCAAAGATCCTTTGTTTTCCGTCCGAAGACTCTCATCTGCAAGGAACTCTGGCTTTACAAAGTGAGCTGACGGTTCTCAATGGAAGAGTCTGTTCTACTGCTGCAGCAACTGAGTCCACATCATGTCAGAACTCTGTGTCATTAGACCATATGACTGTTCGAGAGCTACAGGATGCCTTCCACGGTATGTTTGGACGAGAAACTGTAGTCATTGACAAACAGTGGCTCAAGCATCGTATCTTACTTGGTCTACACAACAACTTTGATTTGGATAGACCTTCGAATTTTACGTGTTGTGGTAGCATTTCTCATGACAAGGAAGAGAAAAGCACGGTTGCATCTGGTACTGAGTCCTCTGAAAATGCTTCTGATTCTCCTAAATGGATGCTGGATGGTGGCTTTAAGATGGACGAGAAAATCAAAGGGAGTAGTTCCGATTCTCAAAATTACTCTTCTGGGGCTAGTGAATCTGACATTACTTTTCATGGTAAAGAAGAAAATGAAATGGGTGTACTTGTAACGGGAAAGAGAGTCCACAAGCCACCACGAAGGTATATTGAAGAATCGTCAGAATTTAAGTCTAGAAGTCACCCCAGAAGGTCCTGCGTATCTGTTAAAAGTCCAAAGAGTAAGGTTGTGGACGCTAAAATTCACAAGCAACGTGAGGAGGAGGTGAATGAAGCAGCCAGATCTGGTCATCAGATGGGATCCTTCGACGGAGCCTGTATTCAGGTTCCATTTGGCCTTCCTGTTGAAGAAGGGCAAGCCAAGGGAAATACGTTGTGTTTGGTAAGAAACAGTCTTTATTTTCTGCATGTCGTACTTAAACCACATTTTCACAAGCTTGAGAAAACCGGTCTTCTGTTTTCTGGTTGGTGTTGGCTGTATGGTGCCATTAACTTCTTGGTGTTATTGTTTGTTTGATTAGACGTTGCTCAAAAACGTGTTTGGACGTTAGTTGGTGTTCATAATAAGCAAGAAAGAGCCAAGTAGTCGATTGAGTCATTATTGAAGAAAGTTTGTTTTTTCGAAATCTTCTCGTGTTCTTTTTTTATTACCAGTAATTTCATGGACACTACCCTTCATTATCATTGCCAAAGGTGTTACTTTTGTGAAAGGTGACAACATGATTATATCATGGAATAAAGACATCAACCAATGGCAAATAGAGTTAAATGCATCAGAATACGGTGTTTGTGGGCATATTTTTGCAATCGCAGATGCCATATCTGTCTCAGTTGCATTTCTGCTCAGTGTTGTGAGCAAATGAAAGATTACTTGTGCTGCCATGTTTTCCTCCAGAATTGCGGTCTTTCCTTTTCTATTAGGTAATAGCAGTGGGTTTGCTGGCCTTTTTTGTGAATTCCCCCAATATTCGTCAGCTACCCGTTTCTCCTTGCAAAAAGTTGTTGGTTTCAGCATGTTTCTGATAACTTTCAAAAATGAGATTGTTTTAATTAATTTTCTCATTATGGTTGCTTAAATTACTTGACTGTTCATATCTTCCTATGATTAGGTATGATGCTGATTTCTGGTTCCAGTAACATTTTTGTGAATTACAGGCTCTCTGCAGTTTTTGACTTGTCTTCTCTTTGTTAAGGCTTATCGATTCATTTTGTATTCTTATGAGTTTTGAAGAGAAATGACTCCCCTGTTTCTTCCAGCGCCAGGACTCTGACATATGCCCAAAAACTGAACATGACAGTCCGAGTGATGGATCTGATCTGCTGTGTCCATCAGCTAAGTTGCAAACTGTTATGAAAGACGATCGTGTCATTAGGAGCAATATGCAAAAGGGTAGGAGACGGAGAAAGCATCATATGCCATGGACTCTTTCCGAGGTGATGAAATTGATAGAGGGGGTTTCTCATTTGGGAGTTGGAAGGTGGTCTAAGATAAAGCGGCTTCTATTCTCATCATCTAAGCATCGTACATCCGTAGACCTAAAGGTGCGTGTTACTGTTATGGTCATAACTTAAGCATATCTACCCTTGTATTGAGCAGAATGAAACTCATTAGAAAATAGAGGTGATTCACAGAATTTACTTGAGGTAGATTATTGGTTCTTGTAATTCACATCTGATGCTAAGATTGAGAGTTGGGTATGGGTTTTCAGGATAAATGGCGAAATCTGGTGAAGGCTAGCTGCACTCAGTTGCGGAAAAAGAGGAAGGTCTGGACATGATGTCTTGTTTTAGTTTGCGAGAACCAAATTTGCCGGGATTAATCGCATTATACTTACCAAGTTTTATTTGGTGCAGGGCTTGCAAGTAAGAAAGCAACTATCGCATCAAGCACCAGAATCTGTTTTATGCCGCGTTAAAGAACTGGCCAGCTCCTGCGCATGACCATGAGAACCCACGTCCAGGGTCCCAAGAACTTCGTCTTCCATTAAACTCTCGGGCCCTTATGGTCTTGGAGGGTATTAAACAGCAACATTAGTGAGGTTTGATCATGGGTGAGAAATCTAGGAACAGGACTCTCGTGTCTACGCTTTTGTACAACGTATTTAACGCTCCTGCTCTGGTACTGACTCGTCAAGCTGCACTTTATACTGATTAATTATCTGTGATATTGATATTATTAGAGATGGGTCTCCTCTCCCTTACACGATCATCCTTGTGCTTCTAATTTTCCAGTTTCATTTTTTTTTTTGGTATGTGTTGGGAAAACATTACTGGAAAATAATGGTGTGGCTCTCGTGCCCTCACGTGTGGGCGAAACACTTGGGAATTTGAACCTCGTCAGCTGCTGATAATGACGGACAGAAGAATATAATGCTCTTAACAATCTCACACTCTGATTGGAACTAACTTTAACTGCGTACTCGTAAGATTTGCAGGTTGAAAGGGTATTTAGCTTCAGCTTGCTAGGTTGAAGATATCGAGGGGAAAGAACCCCTCGGAGCGCACTCGGACCCCTTGGATTTAGCTACTCACCACTTCTTGTAGTGCAGAAGGAAAGCTCACGATAAGAAGCTTTCTGATAGATGTTACTCGCTAGGGACAGGTTAATCTGTTTGGATAGGGCGGGGATTTCTAGTTTAGGAATTGAAGATCACTTGCTTAACTCTTACCACCCTTGTGTAAGCTAAGCTGTTCAGTTTAGGGTCATTTCTAATAGCTATAGTTTTGGATTCTATCGTTCATGGGGTTGCAAAAAATGAATTCAAAGTGTTTCTAGCCAAAATATTCAATCCGAAATTCAATATTGAAAGTAATATTGTCGAATGGACTTCTTAATCGAGGGCTTCAGGATACTTCTTGGACATCCAAATGAAGAAAATTTAAATGGATTTTTCTTTTTCCGTTTGATGCCCATCAAATGATTAGAAAAGTGTAGTTTGACAGTTTCATTTTGGTAACTCTGCTTCACAGATAAACGGTGAATGATGGACGTGCGACAAAAATTTTCTTTTTACTTTTTGCTTTCTCCCCACCGTGCGACAAATATATATGTAAAAACCTCGTGTGAATTTGGGCTAAGTGTCACGGGCCAATAGATGATATCGCCACCGGGAGATACTTAGCCTTCCTTCGATTCGTTCACCCTTTACTAGAGTCGCCTAATATTAAGGCTTACCCTCTTTGATCGTTTACCCGCTCACTTGACCCGCGAATTCTACAGAGAAACTGAAGACAAATGAGTGTTTTGGGAGGGAATGCTCTATTGCTCTTTTTGTTGTATAACTGTCGGGAGTATACAGCAAAAGTTTGATACCTTCGTCAAGGGAGAGCTCTTAAGTCCGAGCCCATCAACATATTTAGTTGGATTCGCTTTCGATCTAAAGTTTAAGCCAATGATTTATGAGCTAATTAAGATATATTAATTGCTCTATACCACACTGGTTCTTCAAACTGAGATTTCTCTAACACAACACAACTCACTCACACTTGCATTCTAATAGTGCTGCTACATAACAAACCTTTCAAATTACAACCATAGATTTTTTCTCGATCTAACGCAACCATCCATCTCTCGTCAATCTAACGGTGGATATCCTCCCATCTCCTTATCTACCACCAACCATAGAGGGCTGTGTTACACGTTCGCGCAAATATTAGTATATAATGACCTATGATTAGAAGCATACAACCGGTAAAAACCGAGTCTTATATTTGGTCTCATTCCTAGTGATTAACATTGGATAAGAACAAAGTAAGTTGAATAACCTACGGATACCCATTTGACAAAACATTTTGCTTTATTTAACAATAAATGAATTAAAAAATCCTAACAAAATAGTACATGATTTGATGTCCCATATTTTACAAACAAATTATTTAAGATGATTTAAATGAGACGATAACACGTGCTTTATGTGCAAATGAAAATTAGCAAATTCATAGCAAATCGTCCATTAATGCAAACAACTTACCGGGAAAAATTTAGTTGAAAATGGCTCTATAGCATGATAAATATATATTTCATGATTATATGATGCTAGAGGATAATTACAAAAGTTATGTGATATCTTCTATTGCTAAGAGTTGAACAATATAAAGGTAAACGACATAACAAGAGTTTTTAACAAATGTATGATGCCAGATGATCCTAAAAAAAACCTCTAAATATCATGATTGAACATATTTGATGAATACATGATATCGGATTATTGTTAAAAAAAAAAAAAACTACATGCCAATTTAACAAATATACCTATCTAGACAAAATTACGTGTCAACTTTACGTATCAGTTGACTAATAAATGATATTAAATGGCTTTATGTTTGGACTCTTTGAAGGAATAGCATGTCAATTTCAATGAACCTTGTAAGCGATTAAGAAAACACCGATCAACATTCGGTGTATTCAATAGAGTTCATCGACACATTATAATTTCTTTCAAACATTTATCAGCGTCCTGGTGATTTTGTTTATATTTTCAATTTAGCTCTAGCCAAAATAAAAAACAGACCATTAAATGGTTACAAAAAAAAGGAGAATTCCGTAAAAAAGGAAACTGAAATACATGGAATTGGAAGATGATATCAAATAAATCACCTTTAACTATCCATATAAATAGAGAGGAGCAAATGGAGAAAAGAAAAGACACCATTTTTGCTCTCGAGAAAATTTTATACAAATAACTCGCTCGCGTTATCTTCTGCACAAAGCCGATGACACAAAGATGAAGATTTCGGCAAAATGGAGGAAAGGAATCGAGAGAAGGTCTGTGAATATCTAGTTTGCTACAATTTTTTGGCATATCTTTTTTATTTCTCTTGTGAAAATTCATACAGCCACCATCATCTAGTATAATGCTAAAAAATATAGTCATAGATCCGTGCAATCCATGAGAACCTTGCTAGTGAAAAGATATGACATGGTTGTGAAAGGAAAATGAATATCAAACAAGAATGCTTACAACTGCGCCAGAACTTCAGTAACTGCAAACTCTCTTCTATTTCACATAGCTTGTAAAAGCTGCCTCTCTTTTTACCGACATAACATATGATGTAGCGTGGATTCCCGACATGCATATGCCTCATACAGTGCACACACACTACTAGCACCATAGCTTTGTCATACCACTGGTGTCTCAAACCAGAACTTAGGGTAGATTTTAGCCTCCACCAGCATTTCGCGCACTGACGCCGCTTCCTGTGGAAGGCGGGAACTTTTCTCTAGGAATGTAATGGTGGCCTTCTGAGGTTGTGCTATCAGGGTTCGGAGTTCCTCGAACTGGTCATCGTTCTTTTCCAGATACCGTACCCGCACCTCGGGGTTGGTAACGGTGAAATGCGCCCTTTTGTTCATGGCCAAGCAAGTGCTCAGCATCATGGACAGGACCAACGCAAGCATCACTACCCTCATTCTTCAAGCCTTCTTTCGCTGGACATAAAGAGAAGTATCAAAAACATGTATCAACCCAAAAAACAAGAAAGTACTGATGACACCAGAAAAAAGAACAGGTTCTGTTATTTACGACCAATCTATCTTGAAGGGGAATTCATTACTCACCAGAACACAATTCTGAAGTGCTTGACTTGATGGTGGAATGAAATGAGAAGTTTGGTTAATCAATTTATAGAGGAAGGGTTGCTGGCATTTTATGTTATTGATACAGCAATTTTTTTGCTGTTCTTTTTGCATGATGCGTAATCCACCAGATGAGGCAAGATCAAGTGGATGGCCACATTATGTGCTTGAAGAATTATCTGGAGTGGGTAAAATGATGGGCTCAGAGAAATTTCTTTGGCCTCCATTGCACTACAAATAGGGAAACTCCACTTTTTGCAGTGGATTTCCAAAGCCACAGGAGAGGTCAGGGTAAGACACAGACACACGTATTGGAGGTGCCTATTGTGTTGCCAAATGATGTCAAAGCACCAAAGTTGTCTCTGAGAATGTAATCAAGTATCTTTGTGTGTTTTGGCTTCAGGCTGATCCATCCACTGGCCAAAATCATAATTCACACCTGGAAGAACAGTAGCTGGTGACTCATGAACGCCCATCTCAGGATCGTCAACCAATTCCGTTAGCGATTGTGCTGTGATGCCTATCTAGATGACAAGCGCAATAGACCCGAGGAGAAAGAATAAGAAACGACAGATCTCGATGGGTTGGCAAAATTTGTGTAGGTGAACACGTCACGGTTGGAGTTGGCGTCAAGATCTAGCCGGCAAGTTGCTCGGATCATATCTTTATGTGAGCCTGGTGATTGTGAGGGTCTACTGTCTGTGATGGGGCTTATCACTATAAGCATCATAATGTCTAGGAATGAACCAAGAGCTGCGGTGTTTGTTGCCCTCCACTTCAGCTTGCTTTGTTGTCAGTTCCTTTGATTAAGTCTTGGACCAAATCAAATGATAAGCACATTATATTTCAGCATATTCACAATAACAGTCTCACTAAAATATATTACCCTAGTGGGGAGGTCAGTCATACGAGGTTGACCTAGGCCGTCCCCTTTCAGATATGCATACCCAATGGTTCAGCAATACAGCTCCAGGAGGAGAAACTACTAAAACAGACAAGACTCTAAACCACAAATACCTATAGGAAGTTTCACAAAATTAAGTGGTCCAAGTATCAGGTTCGCCGAATATGCCTAACTGACCTTCTCATATGCTTGCTTCATTGAAAAAAAGCTGGCATGTAATTTTTTTTTTTAAAAGGGATTGTTGCCAAACATTAATTGTTTGGGGCTTATTATTAGCAGGATACTTTGGTTTTTTTTTCATTATTAGTGAGCCCTACTGCCCCCCACCTCACTATGTAATATATATTATGTAATCCATAATTATTAGAATAACAATTCTTTCCCTTTCTTTTTATACCGGTATCAGAGTCAGATGCTCCAGGGTTATCACAAGTCTGGACTAACGGCATACTAGAGAGATATGAGTTGTTGGGCTAGAAGATTTGGTTCGGGTTTGTCAACACATCATTTGTGGAAGGGGTTTGGTTGGTCAATTCTTAAGTGTAGGAAAAATCTAATCATTTGAGCTATCTGTTTAAAGATGAGAGAGACCCAAAACCACCTAGTTACAGATCCAAGACAATTAGCGTTGTTTTCTCCTTGATTCAAGTCATTGGAATACCTCCAAACCCAGTAATCCTGCACTCGTTCAGGGAACTAAGTAATGTTGCATCAAGCTGTGAGCCCCAACATTGGTCGTGCAGGTGGCGACACTATCCTCGCTTTGAGAGTGTAAGCCCCAAACATTGACTAGTAGTGTCAGCGTGATGCGCAACTATCGTCGTGTGCAGGCTGGGAGAACAAGGTGATCTTGAA